>OMLM01008312.1:18735-32712 GCA_900302695.1 Helostoma temminkii
AGAAACAAAATCTTATTCTATATAATATATATTTAATATATTATTTTATAACATATATATATATATAATTTTGAATTATTCACAATGCAGTCGATCATTATACATTAAATCAAATTACTAGACTCTATGCAAATGAACCAGTTTAATTCTCACTTATCTGTAAATTTGCACACTGACTCCTTTTTTAAACTGTTTAAACTTTTCCCTAATGTAAAGTCAAAGAAAGGATTCCCATAATGTTTAAGTAACTTATTGTGACACTGATCCGTGTGTAAGACCATCAGGTTTTTAAGCTTATTATTTTGCTTCAAAATACCATAAAATAAAATATCTCGCATGTTTTGCTTTTTGTCTCCAACTTGATCGGAATGTGTGAATCATCACTTACAACAGTCGTCCAGCAGGTGTCGCTGCTAAACTCCTTTATGTTTTTCCGCTCCCACCTTCAGCTCATCCCAGCAGCATTTACGACAGTCTGGTTCCTTTACGGCATCTCGTGTTGATCGTTGCGATATAAGCATCAAGCAAACTTCGTGACTTTATGCCGTGAAGGAGGAAATATCACTAAGCAAAGTAGGTTTGATTAAATGTTTAAGGTAGTTCACTTCAGTACAATGCTGCAGTACTGTTTTCTGTTGATATTACTTCGAAGTACACGTTTGGATTCGCACGTATGTTCCTGCTTGTGTGGCAGCGAGTTTAATCCCTAGCTTACTAAGTACACGACTTAACGATAACAGTACATTATAAGAGTTTCACTGCTTTGTATTTCTAAGATATTGACCTACTGGAACTAAAATAGCTGCTTGGTTATATTTCCAACAAACGCAGTGAGTGTAACGTTGATATAATTTGTTAAAATATGCGAAATGTGTAAGGTTACAGCTCTTTGACTGAAGTCTGTGCAGAGTGTTGTTTTTACCTGAGCCTGTCCATCCTGTCAAAGCTAAAGTCCTCTTCCGTTAAACTATAAGGATATGCGCCCAGTTGTCCAGCTGTATCAGTTTATATCTACTATGGATTACCACAGTACATGCAATTCTATATTTATACAGCTGCAGATACACAGACTCAAATAAGCAGCTACTGAGTAATATTTGAACACAAGATGGGATTTGTTTTGCTGTATACACATTTTCTCTCAACTTGAACATTAGCATATTTGTTATCTTTGGGAATTTAGAAATACCACTTACCACTTTAAATAAAAGCTCTGTTAGTTTGAGCAATACGTTAGAATCAATACACAAGAATCTTCATATTCAGTACAGAGAAGATCCACTGGTACAGGTTGTCACGCATGCATCAAAAATAGCTGGAGGAACATTTGCACATCTGCATGAAACCTTTCCTGAAATGATAACCATTCGGTGTTGTCTTCTTTGTTTTTCATGTCTTCGTCTTCTGAAACAACAGTGACAATGCTTCTTCAAACTCGAACAGTGCTTGCACTTGGTCTTCGCATGTGCTCCACTCATGTGACCACAGGACCTTTGCTGGACAAAGCAAGACCCAACTCTGGTAAAATGAAAAGTTTTAGAGTTATATAATGTTGGTTTGGTAATTTATCAAGATATTGGTTCTGTATTGAACAGTATATATCATCTAATCTGTTCTTGATTCCTGAAGTGACATTTACATTTAATATTTAACAATTTTGTACACACATATCTGTCACATTAGTAGATATTGGTGGAAATACAATTATAAAAACATTACTGTATATCCAGATGTTGGAAATTCCTAAGAACAAAAATATAATACTAAATAATGTTTTAAATATGAATACATTTAGTTGTATGTTTCTTTTTCTTTTGTTTTCTTAGACATGTCTGAGTTTCGCCAGGTCTTTTCCAAAGCCAAACACATTGCGATCATCACAGGGGCAGGTGTGAGTGCAGAGAGTGGAGTACCAACGTTCAGGGGAGAAAATGAGAAGTGGAGGAAGTGGCTGTCTCAGGTATCTAAAAAAAACAGACACATACACATTTATTAGGTCATAGCTTTTTATTTGGTCTGACTTTCAGCTGTGGTTTGGAGTTGTTGCTGTGGAGTGGGTGTATTTTATGTTTACGTAATACCTCTTCACAGCTCAGTTGATTTATCTCAGCAGCAACAGCTAGGAAAGAGAGAAACTGTGTTTGTTGCGTAATCTGCATTGATGTTGTGGGCTGCAGCGATATTTACCTCTCACTGTGACTGAGGTGTTTGAACTTAAACCATGCTGCTGTTCATGATCTGTCTAATTATTGCCTTTGAAAATTACAACTTTTATTGCTACCCTCTTGTCCTTAGAACTTGAAACATTCAAATGTTGATGCGTCCTTAGGACCTGGCCACTCCGGAGGCCTTCTCTCGCACTCCATCTCGGGTCTGGGAGTTCTACCATTACAGAAGGGAGCTGGTGATGAGCAAGAAGCCCAGTGCTGCCCATCTGGCTATAGCAGAGTGTGAGGCACGGTTGAGGAAGCAGGGACGTTCTGTGGTTGTCATCACTCAGTGCATAGACGATCTTCATCGACAGGCCGGGTCTAAAAATGTGCTCAAGATTCATGGTGAGAGGCAAAGTTGTCACAGAGTCCTACACAGTAAACGGAGTAATTTAGTGAACAAATACTGTAGCTTGAGTGGGTTAAACGCAAAGGATGAATCTTCCCATGGTTAGTAACAAAATAGAATTCATACTTAAGCTGCTCCATAGTTGGCGATTAATGGAAACTTTGACAGCAACATATTGTTTTTTGGGATATGGAAGCATCTAGCTCATAGCTGTTAGTTTCACAATCAAGTATGTGCACACAGAGATAGTCAGTGGACTAACAAAATAGTGTCTCAAATAAGTTCAAATGTTGAATCTCTGGTTTAAGTCTTCTAAGCATTGTCAGGCATTTGTACAACCCCAGTTCCAAAAAGGCTGGGACATTGTGTAAAATTTACATAACACCAGAATGCAATGATTCCTTTATTTATTCACAATAGAACATGGAAAACATAAAATGTTTCAAACATCTCAAAAAAGTTGGAACAGAGGCAACATAAGGTTGGAGAAGTAAGTGGTACTAAAAAGGAAGAGCTGGAAGAACATTTTGCTACTGATTAGATTAATTGGCAACAGGTCAGTAACATGATTTGGTGTAAAAAATATGAATCAGAGTCTCTCAGATGCAAAGAGGTTCTCCAATCTGTGAAAAGCACCACACTGGACATCAGCACTGCTGTATTGGATGCCGGTGACCTTCAGGTCCTTAGATCACTGCTTGGGCTCAGGACTACTTCCAAACATTACTGTCTGTGAACAACGTTCACAGTGTCATCTAAGATTGCAAGTTAAAGCTCTGTCATGCAGAGAAGAGACCATATACAAACTTGATCCAGAAATGAATGAACTAAAGAGGGGAGAGACCTTCCAGCTTGTTATCAGCGCTCAGTTCTAAAGCCTGCCTCTCTGATGGTATAGGGATACATTAAGGCCTATGGAATGGGCAGCTAGCACATCTGGAAAGATGGTGCGTCAGTGCTAGAAGATATATCCAGGTTTTAGGGAAGGCTTTGCATATTTCAGCAGGATGATGCTAAACCACATGCTATGACAACAGCATGCCTTCATAGTAGAAGAGTCCAGAAACTGAACTGTCCTGCCTGCAGTCCAGACCTGCCACCAACTGAAAATATTTTATAAATCTTGAAATGCAAAATATGACAAAGAATCCCCAGGACTGTTGAGCAGTTAGAATCCTAAATCAGGGAAACCACAGTAAACATGGCTCTGTCCTAAAGTCTTTGAGACACATTCTAATTTTTTCATAAAATGGTTTTCTCATTTTAAATATTTGACATTTTCTATGTTCTATTGTGAAAAAAATATTGGTTTATAAGATTTGCAAATCATCACATTCTTTTTTCATGTCGATTTGACCCTGCATCCCTGGTTTGCAATGGGTTGTGCCAAAAGAGTGATTTATTTTATTTTCTTAAATATTATATTTTAATGAACTATGTATGCGTCTGGACATATATCTGTTATTGTCAGCAGATTCTGAAGCAAGTGAGATGTTTTTTGACTCCAGCAGTCCAACATGAAAAACAGATGTGTTTTCTGTGTGTAACTGCAGGCAGTCTGCTGGAGACACGCTGTATGAGTTGTGGACACGTGACTGTGAACAAGCGAAGCCCCATATGTGCAGCCCTAAAGGACAAAGGGTAAGGGCCAGCACCTCTGGAGCATATACACATACTGATAAACACGCAGACTAATCTCATTAGGTTGACCCCTGTGTGTGTAAAGTGCTATTTAACCCACAATATTTTTTCTGGTTATGTACAGTGCACCTGGCCCAGATGTTCTTGATGCACAGATTCCTGTGGATAAACTGCCAAGGTGGGCTTACCTTAACTTTACATTAAAAATCCTGAGGGTCAGATTAAGACTGTATACAAGTCTACATGTATTGTGTCAAGAATTTTCCTGTATTGGGATGCTTAATTTTGTGTATGCAGGTTTTATAAGGAAAATTCTCTGCATGTATGTTAAAAAGGAAGATTCTGGTAGAAAAGAAAATCATGAATTAACCTGTAAAGAGAAAATGATGTGATGTTACACTTGATAAATAGTAAATAAATATCTTTATCTTCTTGCACCAAAACAACCATAGGTTAAGCTCATTAGATACTGTGAGATATTCTTTGCATTGCTAACAGCGATGTTGTATAGCTTAAGTAATAACAAGTATTTTTTCTTTTTTAAGCAATGACTAGTAGTGAGGTTAGGGCTTCCACTGGGGGGCAGTGGTTTGCTATGAAAAATATGACTTGCCTGTAATAAAAGTGGTGGGGAGCCTATGCTCCTTGAGGCCACTGCCGGCTTGTTTTCCAGCTATTCCTGCCCTACAAGGACCAGGTGTTTAGGTTGTACAGGTTATATTGTATGGTTTTATATCCATTTACCTCTAGTTACATACATACATATACAGTTTTGATTGCATTATGTGGCCTTTCATTTCTACAGTACAACTAAATTACCCGTGACAGAATAGCTTCTTTTTTTTTTTTTTGCATGTTCTGGCTACGAAATCAGTGAAACTGTGTCTGTGTATTGATATAGTTGTGCAATAGCCAGGTATTCTGTTCTAGTATGAAGCAATTCGTTGTCTAAGGAATGTTTGCTGCTGCCGTATCAAGGTGTGAAGAAATTGACTGCCATGGCTTGCTGAGGCCAAACGTGGTGTTTTTTGGAGAAACTCTGGACTCTCATATTTTGACCAAGGTGGAAAAAGAGATGGAAATCTGTGACCTCTGTCTGGTGGTGAGTTATCCTCATGTCTTCCTCCTGAATAATATTATATAGCTCACTATTTGTTCACAAGATTTGCTTTACAGTAAATTTTAGATGCTGATGTCATTGCCCTCATTTGGTTACCTGTAGGTGGGCACATCTTCAATTGTTTACCCTGCAGCCATGTTTGGCCCTCGGGTTGCAGCCAGGGGCATCCCAGTGGCAGAATTCAACACGCAAATATCACCAAAAACTGAGCACTTCACGTAAGTTGCAAAAGATACATTAATAGCACTCTATGATGAATTAACTTATGAAAACATACCAATTATAAGTAAACCAGACCAGTGGATAATGTCATGTATGTGAAAACTGATATTAACTGCCATCCACTTGCAGCGTAGGCAGATTCCAGATCCCTTCACAGTATTTGCTAACCTTGAATCAGTCATCTACTCACTAGCACTTTCAACACATTTGCTGACCTTCTACCTGTTAACCTAAAAATCTGACCTCAAGTGTCTTCTTGTTTTTCTGTGTGTTTTACATCACACAGGTACCATTTCCAGGGTCCATGTGGAACTACGTTGCCTCCAGCATTGGCGCAACATGAGTCAGAGGTTATGTAGTGACTTTACAGACAGCAGTCAGCGGCTTTTTCTACAATCTAACGCAGTACCAAACTGTTGGGAGGCGATGCATTGTTGTAATGTTTGCTTTAAAATCAGTTTAGCTGTCAGTAATTTAGCTTTTTAAGACGTTGGCGTGGCTCTCGCAATACTTGAATATATAACACACTAAACCATAAGTTGGATGATTTAGGTATTTAGATTGAAGCCGGAACTATGCAGTTTCATATAAGAAAAGGAATGCACCATCTATGCAGTTCTTTGCATAAGAAAACATTTTCTCAGCTTTCACAGGGTGTTATTCTTTGCATATTAGATGCCGGTGAAGGATTGTTCTATTTTTAGATACACTGCATTAATGTTTTGTGCCAGTGGAGTATTTTATCCACCAAATGAACAGATGTACAGACCATAACATAATCTTGTGCCTTTCAAAACCGTTTACACAACCTTTACCAAATGCTCGCTTTAAACCTCAAGTGCAAATCAACCAGTGTTACAGAGATTAAGTTCACAGAGTTTGCTGTTGACCAAGGATAGAGCGGGTCGAAAAAAAATCATTCCTAGTTTGATTCAGCATCATTCTTTCCCCTGTTTGACTTTGTTTACTTTGATGTCAATATGGTTACATTTCTTGGATTACTCATGATACGTTTTACACACATTTCAATGTCTGTTATTGAAAAAAAAATTAAAATAACCATATAATTTTTTTTTTACTTTTTGCTCATGAACATAATTTCTTATGATGTGTTCTGATACACCGATGATGAAGATTATAATAATTAAACACAAAACTTATATTTGCTGTTTTGTTATTTTTTGCATAAACACCATTGAGTGAACCGCAGCAGGGTTTGTGGTACTTCCCAAAGTGAACAGTAGATGCCAGCATTTACCTTTCTGTCTCACCTGTAGTCTACTTTGTGACATATAACCCTGCTGTAAGAGAGACATGGAAAACAACACACTATCTACTCAGATTCCTCTTACATGCATGAGTGAAAATGCAGACTTAAGCAGCCTGGGCCATCAGTGAACTTGGATAAATCAGAGTTCAGAGTCTTAGTCTTAATCATAATGATGCTGAAACAATTTGATGTGAAAAGCAATTTGACACAAGGTGGGCTCTTTAAACTCTTATCTCTTACAATAAGTGATAAGTTTAATAGTATTATTCACATATATGTGTGTGTGAGAGAGAGAGAGAGAGAGAGAGAGCACAGACACATCCAGAAGTTCACAACCCATCTTTGCTATCTCATGGGAGTCACTCAGGCTTTGTTTATTTCATGCCCTCTATACTTCCAGCACACTCATTATACAATTTTAGTTTGCACAGCAGTGTGACTCCACAAAACAAAACCACAAACACACCACAGTTAGTTCATATTGTATTATATTATAAACAGTGCTACTTTCTCTGAAGCTTTACTCTGTCTCCACTGTGGCGCCCCATTACTTCCTTCTGTCTCTCATAAAGTGTCTCCACCTGTTAATGTATCATCATCACTGACATGAGATTTCCTAATTTCCTCTTCTAATACAGCTGCTTCTCTTTAAGGTGAGGTATGATCCCATTCGTCATCAAAAGAGAAAAAGTACATGGAAAGGCACTTGAGAAATCTCGGCTATCTGATGCAGCTTTTCTCAGACTGTGTGAACAAGGATTCCAGAGAGCAGAAACGTTACTCCCAAGTGCTGAAGCTCATTTATTAATGTAGTGGAGAAGGATGAAATAGTGCAAGATGAAGGGTACTTGTTTGACCTAAAACCTTCTGGTTGATAGAATCATCCTCTTTGGTGGCAGCTCTACAAAAAGCCCTCAGTCTTGTTGAATGAGCAGGTAGATTGACTGGCAGATGACCCACGTGCTGTGTATTTGTATGTGTGCGAGAGTGTGAGTGAGAGATTGTTACTGTGTTCCTTTGTCGGAGTCTGTCGTGGGAAATAGCTAATACTGGTATTTGATAGCCAGTAGAATGCGTGAGCATGTGTATACTTGCATAAGGGGGAAGAGCGTGTCAGAGTTGTGTACATGTGTGCTGCATGTGTATTAGTGTGAAGTTTCTTTCTGTATGCAGACTGTCAGAGTTGTGAGACCAAACCAGGTCAATCCCGGTGAGGAGCTGTGAACAGACATACATACTATAATGTTAATGTCCTGTTCATAAACGTGTCACAATAATAACTGGATAGTTAAAAAGAAATATAAGATTATGGAATCATATCACATCCCATATTATGCATTCTTCCCTTTGTCAGTTCAAATAAATAGCAAATAAACCAGGGCATTATTTTAATCAGATCAACATCCAAAAATAGATTTAAATTTAAAAATAAACTAGAAGAAATAGAATAGCAAGAGCCTGTGAAGGCCTGTGTTTTCTATTTATAGTACCTGTCAATTCATAACACTGGAGTGGAGACTGGGACTCAGCTGACACACACACACACACACGTACACACACGTACACACACAGTCACCAACACATCTGGCAGCCTTCTCCTTCTCACCTTTCCTGAACTGTGTTTTTAACAGACTCAGTTGCTAGTTTACAGGTAATCCTTCTGTTGCCATGAGAGCCATTATTTCTAAGTAGCAATGATGCTAATCATCCTCTCCTCACCCTCTTCAAAGGACCTACCTGTCGCCACCTTACAGTGTATTTATTGTTCCTGTAGCTTTGGTCATCTTTGGTGAAATCTCCATATTCCTACAATGAGATTAAACAATGAACAAGATGTGAGGAAAAGAGAGGGTTTTATACACTGACTGACATGTACTGCATTTTCCCAGTCACTGCACATCTCTGAATAATGCTGATGCTGGTGCTTCTACAGAGCCTGATTGTGTGAGAAATACTACAACAGTCCTGTTGTAGTCTTTCTCACACAGTCAGGCTCAGGACAAGGTTTTTTCAAGTGTTGTTGAATTCAATTCAATTCAAGTTTATTTATATAGCGCCAAATCACAACGAAAGTCATCTCAAGGCACTTTACAATGTAAGGTTTAAGACCTTACAATACAACTAAATAATATAGAAAACCGAATAAACTCCACCTTGACCAAGCACTAGGCAACAGTGGGGACGGAAAACTCCCTTTTTTAAGAAAGGAAGAAACCTTCAGCAGAACCAGGCTCAAGATGGGCAGACATCTGTCTTGACCAGTTGGGGTGAGTGGAAAGAAAGAGAGGAAAAAAAAACAGCAGGTCAAAACCAATGACAACAACAAGCAACAGGCAGGTGTGTCGAGAGAGGTCCCCCAGCAGTCTAAATCTATAGCAGCATAACTAAGAGATGGTTCAGAGTCACCTGAAACCAGCTCTAACTATAAGCTTTATCAAAAAGGAAAGTTTTAAGCCTAATCTTAAAAGTAGAGACAGTGTCTGCTTCCCAAACCTGAACTGGGAGCTGGTTCCACAGGAGAGGAGCTTGATAGCTAAAGGCTCTGCCTCCCATTCTGCATTTGGAAACTCTGGGAACCACAAGTAGACCAGCACTATGAGAAAGTGTTCTGCTGGGATGATATGGTACTATGAGGTCTTTAAGATATGAAGGGGCTTGATCATTACATGCTTTATATGTGAGGAGATGGATTTTAAATTCTATCGTAGATTTTACAGGGAGCCAATGGAGGGAAGCTAATGTAAATATGATATTTTACTAATTCCAGTCAGAACTCTAGCTGCAGCATTTTTAAGGAGTTACTGGGACATCCTCAAAGTAGGGAATTACAGTAGTCCAGTGTAGAAGTAACAAATGCATGGACTAGTTTTTCAGCGTCACTTTGAGACAGGATGCTTCTAATTTTAGAGATATTCTTCAGGTTGAAGAAGGCAGTTCTAGAGATTTCTTTTATATATGAGTTGAAGGAGATATCCTGGTCAAAGATAACTCCAAGATTCCTCACAGTAGTGCTAGACGCCAGTGTCATCTAAAGTAACTATATGATTAGACATCGTATCTTTTTGAGCCCAAATAGAATAACCTCTTGCATGAATTAAGAAGTGAATGAATCACATATCATATTAGTCTGCTCTGTTTTTTCCTGTTTCTGAGATGTCTAGTCAAACCCTGTGTGACCTGTGTGATTTTATTTTACTTCACCATCAAATGGGCTTTGCTATTATGTACTCTATTTTAAAGTAATATAATTTCTGTATAGTCAGCCTGCTCCTAGCTTTCTGAAACTTTTTTTAAGAACTTTATACAAACATTTCAGTTTCAGTTTTGAGTTTTGCATTTTTCCATATGTGAAGGAGTAACAGCCACATAATCGTTTACTAATTTCTTTTTATTTTGTTCAGTCAAATAATTGTTATATTTACACATTGGCCTAACAGTGGTGGATGAAAATACAAAATCTGTCTTTATTAATATCAAAACAATTGATTCTTTTGGATGCTTGCAAACATTAAACTCTCTTTATAAAGGTGATATGGCTAACATGATAGCAAATGGTTTCCCACTTACACATCCAGCAGCTATTGAGCGATATCATTTAGAGTTGTGTTTCCGGTCACTTGATGCAGTGTTTGTTTTCCTTTTTGAACAGTTTTGGTAATGACTGAGAGAAATGTTTTGTTCTGAAGCTGCTAAATGCTCCAATAATAGCTCCACTAAAAGCAGATACATTCGTCAGTCATTTGGTGTTGCATGGGTTGTTTATTCAAGCTTTGTGGCTGAAGACAATTGTATTCTGAAAGACTCTAAAATTATTTTGGTTTTACATCCAGAATTTTCCCAGATATCAACTTTGCTTGGTACAGTGTTATCAGAAAAGATTGTAATACCTGCCAAAACTTTCATTTTAGTGAATGATTATTTCCTTTTAATCTTGAGTTGATAGTTTATTCTATCCCTTTCCCCTTTAGAGTCAGGTTTAACGTTCCAGCAGAAATATTTGTAGTTAACACAGTCTTTTACTGTATACTTACTGTGTATGGCCACATCTAAAAGTAATTTGTTTTAGGACCTTGCTGTCTCCCTGTCTATGTCTTTCTCACCTACCACATGTGCTGCACAGTGAACACTTGAAGCACTCAGATTCAATGAGGCACGTGATACAGTCGGAGTACAGCCAGTGTGGGAGGGGACAAGGCACATGTACTGGATACAAACACAAATGCACACAGATACACACTCGCACATTGCCTCTCCCAGATTACTTGAACTATCAGAAGCTTTAAGAGGATTTCATAATGAGAGGGTGCTGTTCTTAAATCTCATGCACCTGATGGCTATCGATCCATCCTAAGCTTGCACATATACACATGAAAAAACGCACTGTTGTTACTGCTTATGATCATGAACAAGCCTTTGACCTTCTTTTTCATCCAGGTTTGAAGTTATCCGCAGTAGTCTTTTCCTTTTGATTCAGATCCACAGTGAAATATAAAATGGCACAATCCTAATTTTAGTGATAAAAGGAAATGCTAAAAGTTAAGAAAAAGCCTGAGGATCCCATTTCTATCATACATTGTAACTGAAATAATTACTGTCCATAAACAACAGCTTCTGAGCTCATTAGTAATGCTGATGTGATTGAATGATTAGAATGGTGTTGTCTGTAATGGAGGATACAGTGAACAAGCTCTTCAGATGTGTAGGTTGATAAGCTTTCAATCAGCAAGCTGTTGTGTGGAAATTAGATAATATCATGTATTATACTTGGAGAAAGAAGCTGCTGCATCACAATTATAATACATTAGGTGTTCACATAACCTAATTTTGATTTAAATATCTTTTTTTTATTTTTACAAATGACTGCATTGATTCAAAAATTAAAAAAAGACTTTTACATAGTATAATATTTATCTTAAAAATTCAACACTGTAAAAAAATGCTTTTGTCTGAATCACACTTTTAAAGAAACACAGGGCACATATTTCCAGTCCTCATAGGCAGCGATGATGCTTTTTTAACAGAACAGCTTGCTGTTAACATTTAGATTTTTCATATCTTAACCAGATGTAATACTCTCTAAGGAAACCAGGAGAAGCACACCTGACTGACAACTGTGAGAAAAAAAATTTTCAACACATTTTAATTAAAGCTGACATTAGCTAATTGACAACATGCTTTGTCAAACCCTCTTGGGTCTCTCTTAGCTGTTTCATTTGCTGGTGTTGAGCCAAATGCGTCTGTGAGTTTAAGACCAGCAATGCTTCAACCACATCTGGACGCTGGTGGGACTTGCCAGATGCTGAGCTATCATTACAGATGATCACTTGATGACAGTGAGTGTAAAGCACTATTTAGATGAAGACGGCAGCTTTGAACATTTCTTTTTCATCTGCTCTGCCTTTTTCATTCATCTGCTTTTTATCCTCTTGTCCTCCTTCCCGACCAAACCAATGGTGTGTGTGAGCTGTTCAATTCCAAATTCAAAAACATCCTGCTGGTTAGAGAATTAAAGGCTGTGGAAATGTTTTTGATGCTGTTTTTGAGACAGAGAATGCGAGTGACATTTCTCACTGCTCAGTTGACAAGAAAAGCCCCATTTGAGAAATGACCCAAGGCCCAATATGAAACAAGTGTTATAGCAAGCATTTACTAAGATCTCGTCTATGCTATAGATCATCTTTTGGAAAGAAGCTGAGAAAGATGTGGCAGAGAAGATTTTAATTGCCCCAGAGAGCCCCGGCTGTCGACTCATCAAGCTGTTGTCAAATAGCAGGTTTGCACTGTAAGTATGTCAGGTACGTGTTGAAGCATGTTGAAGCGGTTTCATCATTTCTGATGCTCAGCTGTTTCATGGCTTTGCCTCTGAGATTTTTTTGTGTGATTGATAAAGAAAAGGAGGCAGAAATGGAAAGACAGATGCAGAGGAAGCAAAGATGATTTCTAGTAAAGAGGCACACAGCAGGAAGCATGCTGCTGTCTCCTTGTCCAGTGTCCTTTGGGTGCAGCTTTGTGGTGTGAACTCCCATAAGACCTCTCTTTGTTCTCAGAAGATGAAGGCTGGCAGAGTGTGACCATGCACTTAAACCTGAAGCCGTCTAAAGCAGAGGGAATAACACTTTTATACCCTATGTTGCCTCTGCTCTCATCCTCAAATGTTCCCTGTCAGAAACAGGCCAAGGGGTCCTAGTGCAAATGCTGCACGCCTTCACACAAACGCAAAGAAACCAATTGTCAATTATCAACACCATTAAAAAAATTAATAAAAAGTACAAATCTGCATTTGCAGCTACACATTTGGCTATTTAAATGTCAGATTTCTATCTTTGTTTGTATCATTGTTTGGCATTTGCATTGAAAGAATATAAGATAGTTTGCAAAACTGAAATAAATGATTGAGATTAATTTAGCTGTTGCTACACAAGAAATATTAAACTATTGATTAAGGTAATTACACAAAATCAATGTCAGATTAATTGCACTCTGAAACACAAGTTACAAGTTGCCCACAATCACACATTATGTCAGCCAATTAAGTCCCGGGGGGTGAAAACAAAACAAAAATGTATAAAATAAATTTTAAAAAAAAACAGGCAGGACAGAATATCAGCCTAAAAGCAGTGTGCCATACATCTCTGTGTTCCATATATTGTTCTCATAGCAATAGAGCTGACAAGTCATCTAATATGATAACATGCAATGTGGAGTTTGCAGGTTTGTTATTAGTTTTGCCTACTTCACTTGGCTCTTTGAACATTAATGTGTTCAAATGTGCAGACACAGCCAATCATAGTATAATATTAAGCTACTTCACTTACAGTGGTTTTACTTTGAAATTAGTGGACTGGTTACACTTTACAATGAGAAACAAAGAATGCATAAGAAATTTAGGATTTATGATTCAAATTATTAGTCAAAGCAGAGTGTTTCATTTGTTCAGTGTAACTGAAAGAGATGTTTATTGTTTGATATATTAAATGTCAGACAAAAGGAAAAAAATCACATCACCATTTTCCCAAAGCCTAAGATGACATTTTAAAAATATTTGTTTATCCAAAACCCAAACGTTTTCCATTCACAGTATAAATCAGAGAAGCAACATTTCCTCACATTTGGTAAACTTAGACCAGATAATATTTTAATATTTTATAATAAATATTAATTAATT
>OMLM01008312.1:32732-43602 GCA_900302695.1 Helostoma temminkii
AATTAATTTTCTGACAAATGACTAAACAGTAAGGCCCTTACAGAGTATCAGTTTACTTGATCCATTTGTACTTCATTGTACTTGTTCTTGTACATTGTTATTTTTTCCCATGAAGCACTCACTTTGATGCCCAAGTCCAGACCCATCTTGTATAAAACTGAATGGCTCAAACTTTGGTACTCTGCCAAATAATTGACCTCTCTGTTTTTGTGTCGACAACACTTCACTCTCTCTCTGTTTTAACTTATCAGGCTGTATACACTAATTTCATATGAGTTAAGTCAGTGAAGGCTACAATGCTAACAGCTGAGTGAGAGGGTGGATGGGGGCCTGGCTGGCAAGAGGAAAAGAGGGCATGTGATCGTGCTGGTAGCATGGCTGAATTCTGGACTTTGGCATGGGCCGTCCATCTGTCACTTTCTTACACCCTCCCTGGCACTCATGGGTCATGGCAACGGCAGCTTGTGACGGGTGACTAATCTTCCCCTGGTAATGAATGAGACACCACCCCCTGCATGCCAAGAGGGTGCTGATGGCGAGGGTGACGGTCTCACTGGCAACACAGAAATCAAATGATGAATGGTATGTGAGCATGTTGCCCCTTGTCTGTGCCAGCCAAATACAGTAGCTGGCAGCTTAGGCGAATCTCTAGTGAGATTTTTTTAGTTGTACAATAAAAATTCTGCTTCTTTCTTTCTCCTCCTCTTTATTATTGGATGTATTTGTGAGTAAGGGGGACAGGAAAAGAGAGGACATAAATGAATCAACATATACCCAAATTAGATTTCACATGGTGTAATGATGGAAACATGTCATGTGTAGGTGGAGAAGAGATGATATTGTTGTTATGGATGATGTGTGCACTGTTCTGTCAGACTGCCGCACCAGTCAGATCGTCTTGACTGTGTGTTGAGTAGCTGAGACCCGTCTTATCTTCGCTCCATAATGCGCAGGCGTGATCCTATCTGAGCCTCGCAAAAAAAAAAAAAAAAAGCTGTTACCATCTGAACTAGACGTCGTGTGCGCTGCTCCTCGTGTGCGCCCGAACGAATGCCAACATTTTAATAGTTCGTTGATCGTGTAGAAATACAGTGGTGATATGAATGTTTCTTTGGTGGCTGAGCTTTCCGAACACCACAGTTCAACCTGTGGATAGTGTGGAGCGCGTCTGTGGCCACCGGCCAGTCTCCGCTATCTGGGACGCTCTGCCTCCAGCCTGCCGTGCGCGTCTATTGCCGTTGGCTGCGATCTGTGTCGGCGAGGGATCCGGTGTTCCGTTTGACCCAAGCTGTGAACAGGCATTCAGTTTATGAATGGCACTGACATGGAGGAAATACCGTTTCAGAAAGTCAAAACCAGGCGGAAGAGAAGTCACTGTCCACCGGGTGTCCCTTTGACCACCATCGTATGTGAGGACGAGTTCGACTGCAAGGAGCTTGAGTCGCTTTTCCAGAACTACAACCTGAAGCTGGAGCAGACGTCCACTCTCAAAGCTCTGGCCGTGCTCATCTTCATGTCCTCGACGCTGGCCGTGGTAGAGTTGCTGTCCGGCCCCAGCCTCACCATCTGCAAAGGGTCCCATCCCGTCCACTGTGTCATCTTCATCTCAATGTTCATCGTAACTAATGTGAAGTACCTGCAAGTGACTCAGCTCCAACAGATCGTTAACCTGACACTGCTCTTCGGCTTCACTTTCTCTTTCCTCTGCTGTCCCTTCTCTCTCGGCGCAATGGGGCTGGAGCCCCCGACGTCCCCGGAACAAGGCATGTGGCAGCTCATCCTGGTCACCTTCGTCGCCTATGCGCTCCTACCTGTGCGGACACTCTTGGCTGTTGTGTTTGGAATAATGGTCTCCATCTCGCATTTGATTGTGACTGCCACCTCCGTCACTGTGAAAACACAGAAACTATGGAGAACGGTACGTATGTGCTTCACATTAGTCATGGTGTCTGTAGTGGTTTGGAATCTTGGTGACTTTTGCCATTAATGTATTCATGAATCGTCTACACACACTCGCAGTGTATTGAAACAGACCCATTCAGAGACACATTATTCAGCACCGAGGACAGCTCCCCGTGGTTAGACGATGGGATTTGCTCAGGCTTTGATCACATTTGACAAATTCTGCCAAGACCCGTTTTCGCTAAAGGAAGGACAAGCTAGTTCATGTTGACTCAGCCGCCTGATCAAGTAAAACTGTGAGCACTGAAGAATTTTAGATGAGAAGCCTGATCTTAACTTCTGGTGGCGTGTGGTGGGCAAACAGAGTGAGTCTGTGTGCATTTCAGCTGATACAAATATAAAAATATATTTCACCTGGTGAAATAACATTTACATAGCAAATTTACAGAGTTTGTTTAGGTTTCTATAAGTAGTACTACTGTGTAGGCCTACTACTACTGAGGTGGTGCACACCTGTAGGACCAGTGAACTGAAAGGGACAAAAGGGAAAAATGAAGGAGCAAAGCATTCTGTATTCCCATGGCTGTTTTCCAAGCCAAGGGGAAAGCTGAGAATATAGAACCAGAGTGACATCCTGCTAGCAACAGAAATAGGGCAAATCGGAGGGACACACACACCACACTATATGCTTCAGTGATGGAAAAAGAGGGCAAAGTTGTGCGTGTCATTTGAGAGATGAAAATTGGCACACCATCTCTGTACATTTATAACTTCGTATCTTTTTCTGTCACAATGAAACACACGCATCCACATTCCTGCCTGTCATCAGGTGTGAGGAAAGAAGCAGTCAAATCCACCAGAGCTAATGGAACATTTCTGCCTCTGTGCAACATAAGAAATGAATAGACAGTAGTCTTGCATGTTGAAATTTGATCAGTTCATCACACCACTGGATGAAGTCCACGTATTTACAGAGGAGATTGTTATCCTCTATGTAGGCTATGAGGCTATGAGTTACCTGCGTAGCCATGTGAAGGACAGTGTTAGCTACCAGAGATAGCTAATCCATTAAGCTTAGAGATGAGCTGTGACCCTGCACAGTCCAGGTTTGCTCCAACCACCCACCTAGGTCCCAGACATTCAGCCTGCAGTTCTGTCTGCTTTCATGGCTCAGTCTATCTGTAATATCTTCATACTGAAGCGTGTTTGACCCTATTATTTTTGGTGCCACATTTTATTAATACATCAAAGAGTTGTTATATGTTTTGTGGGATTAGATTACAACGTTCCCTGTCTAGATAATAAATTATTAGATCCCACTACAAAGCATATTTACATTATTTAATTACAATTACTGCTGGTAAAATAAAATAAATATAATAAAGCCAGACAGAGTCTCTCTTTTCCGTTGCTTTCACCGTAACACAACTTTCAAACATAAATATTATTTCAAGTTTGTCATTTATTCATTGTGAAAAATTACAATATCCCATCTTATCAACAGTGAATGGCTTAGTAGCTACTAGAGTGTGTGCAGTTCAAGGGGGCCACTTATTCCCACCTGAAAACAAACAGAGGTTATCACCACAGATAAGCAGAGGAGCAAGTGTTTTACACCACTAAACTCAGATGTTCACATTTACTTGCTGCTTGCAATATGTTGCTATCAAAGTATTGAGAAACATACATGTGTGTGCTAATAGATGTTTGTTGTATCTGAGAAGCAGTGTACTGTGTAATTATGAGGCTCACTGAAATACATGTCATGCATTATGTACATGTAGGTTGTTTTTGCCACTTTTGAGGTTAAATACACTACACCTCCTAGCTGTAGAAATGACTAATGATAAATGACCCAAGATATGAAAAGAATGAATTCCTTTATTTTCATGAATTTATAATTAATGCCCACAGTGACAGCTTGCTTGTGTGCATTCTAAAGGTGAACACATGACCTTAATTTTTTGTATACAAAGTCTCTGCAAGGCCACTCTCAGTCAAGTCAAAAAAAAACAACTCTCTATTCTTTTGTCCTACACAAGGTTAAAGCAGTCATGCTGCTGTGCATCTGCTGTGATGGATGAGCCAGAGCATGGATTTTCAAAAGTTTTTTTAATGTCAGAGGCCTCAATATAGAAAAATGTTAGACCGTTCTGCCCTCTCACCCATCTCCTATATGTGAGGACAGTTGTTGGTCTTGAAACATGAGGGGAATCAAAACTGGTGAGATGATAGATAAAGGTTGCCGATCAGAAAAGTTACAAACTGTGTAGTCATAAAGTGCATCTACTCCAAAAGTAATCATTTCTAATGGGGATTGCTAATAATGATTTTTTTGTAAGATAAATACATCTTCGTTTACTTCCTAAAGTGCTTTCAGGCAGGTTTCAGGAAACTGAATGCAGCAGCTTATTATTAACAGATACAGCAGATACACAATAGATCAGAGAGTCAGTACATTCATACTGTAGCAAGTCGTAAGGATTTCCTAATACTGCATGTGTTTTTAATGTTCTAACAATAATTTAAGCAGTGTATCATGTCTTTCGGCTTGTAGTTGGTTGCCAACACAGTGCTGTTCACCAGTGTCAACCTGTCAGGACTGTTTGTGCGCATCCTGACAGAACGAGTCCAGAGGAAGGCTTTCCTGCAGGCTCGCAACTGCATTGAGGAGAGGCTCCGCATGGAGGATGAGAATGAGAAACAGGTACAGGCACCTGTACAGTGTCGAAGCTCTGAGTAAAATTAGATGTGTGTCTAGTTTCTTTTTCTTTTCTTTTTTTTTCATCTCTCTTGTGTCGTGAGTCATTTTGACACATTATTTGTTAGATTTCATGCCTTCTTGTCTAGCACATTTCTTATCGCTATTAACACAATCTATGATAACTTTGTTCAGTTTGACTATATAAATGTATATTTAAACTCACTTAAAAATACTATCTTCTCTCTCTCTCACTTTCTCTCCCTCTCTTTCTCTCTCTCTCTCTCTTGTTCCCTCTTTTGCTCCCTCTCTCTTTAACACATACCCAGGAGCGCCTGCTAATGAGTCTGTTGCCCAGGAACGTAGCTATGGAGATGAAAGAGGATTTCCTGAAGCCTCCAGAAAGGATCTTTCACAAAATCTACATCCAGCGACATGACAATGTCAGGTAACATCCTCATATCATCCCCACGCAACCTGAACCAATCACAGTGATGTTTAACGTGCTACCAAATGCAAATTGACATCACTTATTCACTAATGCCACTTTGAAAAATTGATACAATAGTGGAATAAATCCTGTCTCAATGCATTGCAGTGTATGCTAAAAAGATATTGTATAACTTGACCAAACATTTCCTCTGGAAAAAACATCGAATGATGAACAAATTGGTGTGAATTGACCCAATGGTCCTAAAACACTACACCGTGCTGTAAAAACTGAAATATTCAATTCTTCACACAGAATATCAAGTGTTTACAGCTGACTTACTTATTTATAATCAGCCCACTTAAGCTAAAATACATTGGGTGGCACTTTCTATTTTTTAATATGGCATCTATTTATTTTTTTTTTAGCAAAGATAGAAAATGCTTTATGGGCAACACCTAAAATTTGGCTATTTATTTGCTGCACTATGGCTAATACACCACTGGTACATATGTCAAGGCAAATTATTAGACATATTCTCTGTCTCTTTAGGAAATTGCTGTAAATACTCTGAAGACTTTATATATCATGTCACCACAATACTCACACAATTTGCATTGTTAGAAAAGCCCCCCCCCCAGTCATCTGTTCTGCCTGATATCTGTGGATGCAGGGCCGCTTCATCATTCAAGCATCTTTATTGTCTATATGTCAAAAAGAGTACTGGGCTGTTATTGTTGCAGAATGATACCAGTCAGTGTTGTATTATTGGTGCTATATTGCCATATTATTAATACTGATACATAAACATGTGCAGTGTCATAGCCAGGTAAGAGGAAGCTAATTTCACTACTTGCTATTACTATTACTATGCTGTTGTATAATATTCTGTATGTACAACCCCAATTCCAAAAAGGTTGAAACGCTGTTTAAACTTTGCCACAGAGTATTTAAAATGAGCTTTTGCCAAGAGAAGACAACAGCATTTCTGCAAAATGTTCATATATGGCTTTTTCTTTGCATGATAGAGCTTAAACTTGAATTGCTGTATGGCGCAGTGACCTGTGTTCATAGACAGTGATTTTTGGTTGTGTGTTCCTTCCAAATGATGTCCATCACAGGATCATGCCTCTTTTTAATGCAGTGCCATCTGAGAGTTTCAGCCTTGTCCCTTGTTTGTAGATGCAGTTTTTCACAGATTGGTGAACCTCTGACCATCTTTACTTCTGAGAGACTCTGACTTTGTAAGATGCTGGTTTTATACCGAATCATGTTAATGACCTGTTGCCAGTTAACCTAATTAGTAACAAAATGGTCTTTCAACGCTTCCTTCTTAGTACCACTTGCTGCTCAAGGTTTTTGTTGTCTCTGTCTCAACTTTTTTAAAATGTAATTTTAAAATTCTAAAAAAAAAGGTGCATTTTCTTTGTTTAAAACATTTGATATGTTTTCTGTTTGATTGTGAATGCAATGTGGGTTAATGAGATTTGTAAATCATTGCATTCTGGTTTTAAGTAGATTTTACAAATCATTGCAACTCTTTTAGAATTGGGGTTGTATAGTAAAATCTTCATGTACAAAGTAACTACAACTGTACTAACAACTAACTAAATGTACTGGAGTGAAGAAAAGTAGGAAAATCTCTAGATTGCGCTGAAGTAGAGTGCTTGGTTACAGTCTAGCAGAGCAAATTGCATGCATTGCATTTACCGTCTGCACTTCATTTCCTCCTGACTCATTAGTTGTGACTGATCTTTGTCCTAAAATGTAAACAGCAGCTATAAAACCATTCAGCTCTCCAATCTCAGCTATCAGTCAGTCGGATCTTTTAATTCTGTTCATCACACTATGGAATCAGCCTCTTACTGTAGTGTTAAATCTCATTTATCAAGCTTCAACATTTCTTTGTTTCCTTTTCTTATCTTCTCTTCCTCTTTTCCTCTGAGCAGTAGAGAGGCTTCAGGAGGAGAGTTTGCTTAGCCCCAGGATTAAGTTGCTAGAGGGGATTAAATGCAATGGAGACTAAATTCTCGTTGCATAACGAGAATTTGCACACTCGCGCGTGTGTGTGGTAGTTAAATATGGACACATCTCAGTGTACCTCTCCAGATTGTTTTTGTGCCTTGAACTCCTTCAAATAGCACCACCCTTTGTGAATTGCATAGACTTTTTGTTGTTTTGTTTTGTTTTCATTTTACTGCAGGCAGTGTTTGATCTGATTAAAATCCAGCCAAGGGGCATAATGTAGTACAGTGTATTAGTCATTAAAAAATGACACATACAATAAATCAATCAGTCAATAAAAGGCAACATACTTTATTGATCCCCTTGGGGATATTGTTGTTTGGACAACCGCACATAGATAATGGGACTATGGGAGCTACATGCTGCCCCATAATACACACAAAATGCTAATTAAAAATAAAGTCACTAACTTCACTAAGTGGGAAATGACTGATGAGGAAATAGTAAGAAATTACTTTTTATAAACTCAATGGTTTTGTTGAGAAAATGAGGAAAAAATAACCCATTTGGGTCAAAGACCCAATGGTGCCATGTTTGCAGGTGCTCATGCACAGTAGTTTACAGTCAACAGTCTCCTTCTAATTTTTAATTGTAGTACCCCCTTTATTGGCCTTATGTCAGCACATCCACTACCCACGCACTATATGCCCAGAGGGGCCCATCTAGAGTTAACCCTTGAGTTATCATACAGCATATGTCTTCTGCAATGTGATTAAATGAAAGTCACGTCTGCCAAAATAGCTACAGTGCCTCCCACTGAAGGGAATAAGAGATCAGCATAACTAGGGGAATAACTTTCCTCGAATATGCGCCACTAGAGAGGAAATGATTTATGAAAGTGTTGAGGGAGGTCAAATTAGATAAAATTAGATATTAGACAAGTTCTAGTTACAACAGAAATAATAATTTTTGTATTACGTAGCCCATTTGCCTCACTGTGGCTCTGTATCTGCTTTAGATAATAGAGTTTGAATAATGAATCAAAAGCCTGACCTAGATCTAGACCTTGAGCAGTCAACTTATTTAGTTGTTGTTTAGCTACTTAGAGCACCACTGTAGCCAAGAATTGTTGTCATCATTGGAAATGATCTTAACATGTGGTTGAAGTGAGGAAAACACAGCTCAGATGCCCACATAAGCTCAGAAGACATTTGCTCTGATCATTGCACTTGATGGGATATTATCTGCAGCATGACATGGCTGGTTTATACTTCTGTAGTACTTTCACCAGAATCTTTTGTTTGTCTTTGGAGGAAACCCTGCTACAGAAACATTTCACTGAATGTAACTGGTTGCAGTCTATAGTTGTACCACAGCTATGTAGCTTCTATTATTTCCAGATAACACATTGATCAGCTTCCACTCTGGTACTGGTGGAGGTCACAATTACAGTTGCTTTTTGGGGAGTATGTAGACATCAGGATGTTGTGAATGTGCATATACTATTTATACAATACCTATCTAAGATATTCAGGTATTGTCATAATTACAGAAACACCAGATGACTCTAGCTGTGTCTATCCACACAGATAAAAAGAACCAAACAGGAACTGGGACATGTGTCACTTCACAGAGGTTTTAAAGCAACCATACAGGGGTACGTTAGAAAAAGTGTGGACGGCAGCTTTATATCATCACATTACAGAGAGATGCAGCATGCTTCATGTTACAACAAGTAGACATTGCAGTGCTGCTTTCTTCAAAAAGCCATAAGCAAATACAGTCTTCTGCTTTCAATAACCAAAAATCTGTGTAACGTTATACATACGATGAGACATGATAGGCACAACTTTGATTTTAACCATTAACCATCCTGTTTTATATGTTGTGACATTTGTATTTTATATTTCAAATCATTCATTTCAAATTGGGTGACCATTCTGACTGTTTCAAGTCAAAAACTGAGAAATTATAACCTTATAAAAGTAAACTCATGGCAGAGCCGCTGTATTGCATTGCATATGATTGTTTAGGTGTGCCCAATAAACTGGAAGAGAATGACAGAAATCCATAAACCTATGGGTGATGTTTCTAAAACATGATTTAACTTTGTATGTTTTTTCAAAGCACTTCACAGAATAAATCTAAATTCTTTTGGCTTGGAGTCCAAAGCAGGCATGAAACTAAATTTGTTGTGTTAGTTTGAAGGATAAAATAACTGGGCATGTGTTGTGTAGGCTGATCAGTTAAATTCAGACTATTTTTTATCCTTATCAGGCTGTTTTTTATCTTTTCTCTGTAGTTGGGTTATTCGTTGCAAAAATAATATAACCATTGGCCTTATCACACTGAAATAAGTCTTTTTCAAAGTTTTAGTGAATTAAACTTTAAGTGTTTACACTGACACATAATTTAATATTCCAAATATTTGTTGGTCACAGATGGTTGCCAATTAAAACATTCACACAGATCGAATCCATTGCCCCTCATTATGGTGACATCTGTGATACAACAAAATGACATTTAGCAGCCCCCCCCTTAGAGATCCAGCACTCTGTCACATTGTGAGAACTGCATCCCACATGAAGATTGCAGTCTGCCATCAGTATGAGAGCTGCAGACATACAAGTTGTTCGGGACAGTCAGAGTTTGATGACTAATCCCATTCACACCTACCGTTGTCACACAGCACTCAGGGCACATCCTTCACACAATTTCATGTTCTACTCTGATGCAGACTGATAAGAGCTGAATATCAGGAGAATTAGAATCATATTAAAACACAGTTTTAGAGTTTTCAGCCCAACTACCCTACCCTCCAGGATACTGTAGCTTGGCAAGCTGTAATAAAAGATGAGGACTAAAATAATCAGCAAAATGTTCATGTGGCACAGAAAATGTTACATGAACAGTACAAATTGTGTGTGCCAACAAACAATTGACAACAATTATGCACCTTTTAAAACTGAGCTTTCTTCACTCTGTTTTTATAAGGAAATATAATCTAAAATTCTGCACCGACTGTGAAGAAACTACGAAATGATTCCTAGTTTTGCAAATAATCCAGACAAGCCTCTTGGAAACAAAATATCATTTAGTACCTGTTATAAGGAAAATAGAGAGTGGTCAGTTGGTTACATTTGCAGTTATTTCTAAATACTACTCTAGCACAGCCATGAGACTTTTGAGCATAACAGGTGAGCTACACATTCAATATGTAAAATATATCTGCAAACACAGAATACAGCATATATAAAGCACAAGGTTTCCACTGATAAATTAATGAGTAATAAATATTACTGAAGTTGAGGTGGAGCTGTTCCTTCAGGTAGTCAATAATAGAATCAACACAACAGTCAGAAGTTACTACATTAATAAGAAAAGAACTTTGTCTTTTGTAATGTAATTGGCACCCAACTATAGTAAATGGTTCTTTCCAGAATATGCATTAGTTATTAGGCAATAGCAGACTTGTAAATAAATGTCACAGAACCAATGCTGTGAATCTCAACCAAAATGTCTAAAATTTGAATTTGTTATTTTCTTCCTTTTGCTTATTTTAATCTGGCCACTTGAGTACAAAAGTAAAAAAAACAACAAAAAACAACAAGAACACTGATTGCTTTCGATCGTACAATATATGCCAGCTGTCAAAAGCAAGTTCACCTGGAGACAGTGCAGCTCCTTGATAGTTGCATTATCCTAGAACAGCTCCTCTCCAGCTCCTAACAGGACATGTCTCCACATTGATTGATCCTCCTGAGAATGCTCTTGTTTCTATTTTGAGTTGCTCTGCTTGAATGCACTGCCAGTCGGAGAACAAAACCCCTCCCAAACACCCCACCCCCGTTTTTTTTTTTTTTTTTTTTGTT
>OMLM01008313.1:8787-19112 GCA_900302695.1 Helostoma temminkii
CCGTTTTACACCATGTGCACTGTGCTGACATGCCGGCAGGCCTTCTGACAGACTGCTTGTTTGTTGTAATATTAAAAACGCAAGTTATTTCTCTTAAAATGTGTTAGTATTAATCGCAGTAACAGTTTGTAGAGGAAGTTATGTCATTTCACGAAGAGCTAGCTTGTTGAGCTAGCACGAACCTAACGCTAACACATTTCTCAAACGCAAAGGTACCTAAACACGTTTTCCACATAAATGTTTATATCACGTAGGTTTGCCATATCGCAATGTTCTGTATGTTGCTAGACTTTAGTGTATAAAATGAAGTCTTGTGATGATAGTTAAAAGCCTGCGATGGTCTCAGGAGGGGATGATTTGTACTTTGAGCTCGGTCTCTGAATTAGTTTAATCATTTTCAGGATTTGCATTGGTTCTGGAAACCACACTGAATAATTATCGTTCTATAGGCTGCTTTAAATTGTAGTTGAATAATATGAATAAAGCCTTATGTCATTACCAGACTGTAGACATTAAATCTAAAAAATAGTTTTACCACCTCGAGTTTTGTTACTGAACAATGTCTGATTATGTACTATAGTTTTGTTTCTGTCAAAAAGTCCTTAAATCATTTGATCACACTACTGCTGTCTGTGCAACCAAGGTCTGTTCCATACAGTTCCACTGTTTAGAAACTACCAAAAATACACAAGTGTCTGTAGTTTTTGTACTCAATCCTACAAACATATGTCTAGTACTGCAACAAAAGGTGATTATTTTTAAAATAGTTAAAGGTTTATTTAAAACCACCTGCTACAAACTGCTTAGCTGCTTTAAAAAATGCAACAATATGTGTTTACATCTTGGATTAAAACTTGACATGATTTTGGTTTTTTCAAATTGAATTCACATAAAAAAAAAAAAATTCTAAAAGTCACATCACAACATCAAACATGACTGGGTGACTTTGAGTAAATGTAATTCTTTGTCCCCCACAGCTACCGCTACTGCAAGAACAAGCCCTACCCCAAGTCCCGCTTCTGTAGGGGTGTGCCTGGTAAGACGTTTCCACATTTCATTGAACATTAATGTTGTCCTGAAAATGTAAAGGGTCAGGTAGAGCAAACTACCAATTAAAGTATTACTAAATGTTGTTTTTGCACCCATAACTGAATGTACAGTAGTTGAAGATCAGTTGTCTGCTATAATCATCCTGCAGCTTATTAAGCCGACCAGTTCTACTCCAGTGTGTTACTGGTGTGCAATGGCTGCAGACAGTGACTCTTTGGTTGTGTATGTCCTCAGCTGGGAGGTGCTGAGTGCTTTAAGGGACCACTGAGACAAAATATTATGCATGAACTGAGTGAGCTTTCGGTCAAGCTGTTTCAGATTTTTCTCAATGTTGCAGTAATCAATAAAAAAAAAAAAAATAAAACCTTCAGTTTAAGGCAAACAGGAATACATTGTTTTATTTTTGGTCTTATACACTGTCTGTAGTTTATAAGAACAAGGTGATATGTGGAGTAAGATTACAGGTAAACTGCACTGCCTTTACTTTTTCGTCTGTTCATGCCTTTCAAATTCTTTTTCTCTCGTATGTAGATCCCAAGATCAGGATCTTTGACTTGGGCAGGAAGAAGGCCAAGGTAGATGAGTTCCCTCTGTGCGGCCACATGGTCTCTGATGAGTACGAGCAGCTGTCTTCAGAAGGTGAGCAAAGAAGCCAACTGAACATGATTTGAAACCTATTAGTTGAAATTTCTGCCTCAGAAATGTGAGATTTGATTGTGAATTATTCAAAAATCAAAGAAAATGCTTAGAAGAAAAATTGGTGCACGTCTCACACTGAAATCCCATCTATCTTCACTAGTCTCATTTATCATTTATCAAGGTCTTCACTTGTAAGTGTACACAAACCCATACTTTGTTATATGCAGGCTCTTCCTCTTTCACGAATACATGTTTTGCTTGCATGTCAAAAGGCTGTTTGTCTTCAGAGTCATTAAATACATAGAGCGACAGTATGTGTCCAAATCTAGGCACATGTGGATATGTAGCTACAAAGATGTTTTATTAGGAATGTTTTGGAAATGCGTTTGAGAGGAGGTAAAAAAGTGCAACTGCAGTGCCCAGGTTCCATAAATACACAAATACAGGGATTGGCCTTTAAATGCTCTGTGCAAGCAGATGTTGAGGCACTAATGTGAGTTTTTAATTCATTTATCTTCATCCCCTGTGCAGCTCTGGAGGCTGCCCGTATCTGTGCTAACAAGTACATGGTGAAGACCTGCGGTAAGGATGGTTTCCACATCCGTATGCGTCTGCATCCCTTCCACGTCATCCGTATCAACAAAATGTTGTCCTGTGCTGGAGCTGATAGGTGAGCATCTTGTCTGCGTAGACGTTTGCTTCAGGTTGTAATAGATGAAGTCAAAGTAAAATTATTTTAAAATGTTCTAATTTTGAATTTAAATAAGAAGTCTCTCTACTTGTTTTGCCCAGAGCAGATGTAATAAAACTGGGATGTTGGTTATTGTGATGGTTCTACTTGAACACCATCTTCATCATATTGTAAGCCTTTGCTGTTGTCTTATGTGGTTCTCAGGCTCCAGACTGGAATGCGTGGTGCGTTTGGTAAACCCCAGGGCACCGTGGCCCGTGTGCACATCGGTCAGGTGATCATGTCTGTGCGCACCAAGGCTTCAAACAAGGAGCACGTGGTCGAGGCGCTGCGCAGAGCCAAGTTCAAGTTCCCTGGTCGCCAGAAGGTAAATTAATCTGTCACCTGTCTCGGCTCTCAAAACCTTAGATAAATTATTTTGAACACTATGAGTACAACACCTGACCTAACGTGCATCACTAATGCACATATATGCAGCTTATTAAGCCGACTGGTCTCGCTGAAGTGCGGTTCTGGTGTGCAAAGGCTGCAGACAGTAACTCTTTGGTTGTGTATGTCCTCAGCTGTGAGGTGCTGAATGCTTTAAGGGACCACTGAGACAAAGTGCTTACTAAGAGCCTATGTTGATCATTTGTTTTTGTTTTATCATGATTTGTGAATGTTAATCGTACTTATTGTCTCCTGTAGATCCATATCTCCAAGAAGTATGGCTTCACCAAGTTCAATGCCTGCGACTTTGACGACATGATGGCTGAAAAGCGTCTCATTCCTGACGGCTGTGGGGTGAAATACATCCCCAGTAGTGGCCCTCTGTCCCGCTGGAAGGCTCTTCATGCTGTCTAGGCTTTGTGGCAAAAGACAAACAATTAAAAGTGGGTTTGATTACAAAAGTGATTGTGGTGATGTCTTTATTTTTTTAGGTAGGTGTTTGTAGGAATAAGAATGTGGTACAGGTATACAATATTTGTCTGTACCACCTTTAATATTTAAAGATAATCATGGTCGAGTTGTGAACTCATTGCTGCAAAGTGCAGCAACATCAAATGGCGTCAAAACTGTACAACATAATGGTTCATAATGAATGTACCAGTATATACTGCATACTGAATCCACAAAGTAGTTGTTACTTGTGAAGTACCAAGTAGCATTATGCATGAAAATTTAGATGCGCTTGTGTGTAATTGTGGTGCAACAAAGTCTGGATTAAATTCATAGGCTAAAGTCTTGCTGCTGATTCAGTCAGGTTTTAGTTGAAATGATGTATGAAATCTATTGAAACATCAGGGAAAAGGACAAGATTTCCAAGGCACTGTATAAGAATATTAATAAAATCAACATTACAATTTTAACTCGTCTACTTCATCAGGACTGTGGGTGTTTTGAACAGATTCTTTTTACAGTGGCCTCACTTACTACAGTAATAGTGAATAAACTACCTTTTTGAGCACTCCACAACCATGGATTATATGAAGGTGAAAAATTGGAACCAAGATTTTTTAATAAGTACATTTACTCTTCCAACTGCACACTTCATATTTGTCACAAGTGTTCCGTTTGCAATAGGTAAATCTTTATGGATGTTCCGGTACATGCAGAAAAAAGTTAAGGTTATTTGCCTAAAATAAGTACAACAGACACAGGTGAACCTGAGGTTGTTCATGTGCAAGTCTCGGTTGTATTTGGAAAATAAGGTTTCATCAGAAATAAAATGTTGTAGTCTTGTTAAACTTATTAGGTCTATTAATTAAAAAAAATCTACCTCTGCAATCATCCAACATTGGCTAGAATGTTTCTATTCAGAAATGTTGCACAGACATTAGATTATCAAAAAGCAAATGTTTTCACAGTACAGTGAGAAAACAACTTACTAAAGAGAATAATTACAGTAATTATTGTGAACTAAATATACATTTGTGCTGCAGAGCGAAAGATCCCTGGTACCTGGAGACGTGTATTTAATTTTCAGTTAGAACATTACAACAGATAATGCAAACTGACAGGAATAATAATAATTAGTGTCATGAAGATTTAAGTTCAGCTATATCTGCTTGGCCTTTATTATAATGTCCTCTGCTGGTGTATCTTGTGTATTGTCAGTGTGTCAGGCTTGATCTAATGAGACATTGTTAAATATTTGATTTTCACTGAAGAATCCTTTATAGATACATTACAGATTTTGGGATGTACATTCGTTGTGTGATTTGACAGATAAATATACATTCATAAAAAGTAATACAAATGTGTGTTCAATTAACAGAAATATATGAACAGATGAAACTATATTATGCTTGTTACTATATTTTGTGACTGTATTTTTGTATAAACAAAACAGAGGACTGATATTTACATATAGTCTGATACAAGTACACATAATCTGAAATATACTTTAATGTTTCCTTGTCACTAGAGGATTAGAAATTAAAATAGCACACCAATGTCTGATTAAAGAAGTATCATCTAAACCGGACATGCCATTTGAGTTTCCTGCATTTAAACATGAAGTAGTTTATATTTAGAGACCTCCACCCTGTTTCTCCCCCGACAACCCAAGCTACAACTCCCCACCTTCTCTTGTCTTTTCTTGATTGCTACTTTTCAAACCTCACAGCAGAAGTAGAAACTATGTGGCAAATTACTCAGCACATACAGAACTGCAGACAAATTTCCATCAGATATATACAGTACATACTGAATGTCTTGTGTGTGGCATCTGCTTCCACATTGAAGAGTTTTGGGTAAGAAAACTGAAACAACATAGATAGACTATATTAACACATTGGCATAGCATGGAGCAAGAGAAACAATGAAACAAGTTATTTGTCTAGAGAAATACTTTTTCAAGCATAATGTACCTATATATATACTGTGGTTTGTCATTTTAAGTGACTTGCTGAAGATTTATTGATAAATTTGAATTTAAGAGCAAGCAAAATACACCCTGATCTTTTTTTTACTTCTTAACTGAAGAAACCTTAACAGCACAGTACTCTAGCTTGTAGTAGGACTTAAGTACCTCCCACAGGAAACACACAGGCCAGGACAGATTCAAGTTTCACAAGAGGAGGCGGCAAAGACACAAACAAACCTTCAAACTCCCTGAAAGTCTAAGAGCCAACAAAGCTGGTAAGTTGCTGATGCTTTTCCTTCATTTACGCTTATTTTTAAGAGTGGTCCTGGCAAAATGCTGACTTAGTGTGACCTAGTATGTGTGTTTTTAACAGTGAGTGTCCGCTATGATGAGAGAACTCAGCAGATGTGTAGTAATCATATGTTCTCCACAGGATCAATATACAGGCAGCACAGGGACAGTTTTAATGTCATAAACAGATATTTGTTGAATATAGCTTTATATATTATGTCACATGTCTGCTGGTTGAAAAACAGAAGTGCAACTCGTAGCTAAAACCAGCTGGTTATAAGCTGGCTAAAAGCTGGCTATGACAAATTTTCCCATTTGCACCACGACTTCGTGTTAACCCTTAACATGCAGGGCAGTAATTGAAGTCTCTCTCCCCATTTGACCAGTCAGGTCTTTATTTTTATGTTGAGACACAGTGTGCTTTACTATACAGTATGTATGTAAGAAACAAGTTCGGACCAGTTCTAGCATTGAGTGAGCTTCTCTTATGTTTCCTACAGTCTAATTCCAAAACATGATGAGGAAGATAAAGATTACCATAGATTTTAAATCTAGTCAATAATCAATACATTTAGATTTTAAAAAGATTTTCATGAGGCCATTAGCAACATGCACAGCCACCATGCTATGAGTAAAAAAAAAGAAAAATCATACAACTTGAAACCTCATAACCCCATGACTCGATACTATTTATAGGAGATATGAACAGCTGTTCATGTATCAACAGACCAGGTCGCTTAAAACAACATGAGTTGTTCAGTTTGACACTCAAAGTGTCTGTGCACAATTTGGTACTTCTACAATTACCACTCATTGGAGGAAAGTAATAGTATTTTTTATTTATATAGTACGTATGAACTTCACAGTATCATTTATTTTTTTATTTGTAATACTGTATACTCATGTGTTCAGGTCAGTGGCATGACGCCCTCTTTTCTCCTCCTCGCCTCCTTTCTCCTGGGTGCGTGTGGCGTTCAGGGGGTTTCAGATTTTAGAGTCTGTGCCTTCAACCTCCAGCACTTTGGGGATTCTAAGGCCAAGAAAAGCAATGTCATGCAGATTCTTGTCAAGGTAAGAAAAAAGACAGATGGACTTGATTGTGATCTTAATATTTCACCTCTTTCTTTAACATCTGTAGGCAGATTTATGTATTATTTATTCCCTTGTAAATCGAAGTAATTCGGCCAGGTCTAAAAGAGTTTAGGAGATAGAGAGTAACCTTAAATGGTACATAAAATAAACAACATTCTATAATTGATCATCTAGCTAATAATTATACATTGTTACATTGTTGTAATGTTGTTACAGGGTGACAACTATTGATTCTTCAACAAAACTAGTTATGCTATGAAAACTTGTTCACCCATTTTCAGCCCTATATGTTGTATTTGCTGTAGAATTTAGTATTAATTGGGTATAATCACATTGTGCACTGTCAACATACTTCTGTTAAACTGAAAAATACATTGATCTCAATGATAAAATTAAAGTTAGCAAGTAGAACGTGCAGCAGTTTGTGCTCTGAACTCAAGAGTTTGCAGGTAATTCGCAGGTATAACCAAATATTTATATTGCACATCACATTTACAAACAACTGAAGTTGACCACAGTGCTATAGAATATCACAAGTGGAATGAAGGCACAGATTAACACAACAGTTTAAGGCTACGATAAAATACAAGGTAATGTCAAAGTATATACATAAATCTAAAATGTAAAATTAAGATTAACATTAAAATTAAATCAATGAAGTGCTATCTAATCTAATCTAATCTAATCTAATCTAATCTAATCTAATCTAATCTAATCAAAAACTTAATAAAAAAATTATTAATAAATATTTATTAATGCTTTCTAGCCTGGCCTATTATACAAACTGGTTACCAGACTCAGTTATGGCACCCATGGATGTTTTCAAGAATCTGGAGACATTTTAACAAAGTGAAATCATCATGAGTTTTACAGATGTCAGTTCTATAATGGTGAGTTTAGGGATTTTAGCACTATAACACTTCCAGCGCTGTAGCTCATTAGCATGCTGTAGCTAGCACTCTGTAATATGAATATATTTTTATTTATGAACAGGATGTTGCTTTTAAAGTGCAAAGATAAAGTGCAAAGATCAAAAAATCAGATTTTTGATCCTCGCTCTTAAATTGCAGTATCCACTCATTTTCATTTCTGCGATTTTTGTTCCAGATCATCGCACGATGTGATGTGTGTTTGCTTCAGGAAGTGAGAGACAGTAAAGGAAAGGCTTTGCCCCAGTTGCTTGAACGTCTTAACACGTGAATAATCACTTACCTTCACACGCATGCACACATTGCAGCATGAGCGCCACTTATGATGCACGGCTCGGAGTCTGAACTTACAACAGTTACATCCACTTCTTCCTTGTGTTTCTCTATAATATTAAGGTACGACACTCTACATCAGTATAAAGCTGTGGCCAGTGAGAGACTGGGCAGGTCTGACACATACCAGGAACAGTATGTGTTTGTTTACAGGTGAGCTGAACTGTGTGCGGCTACACTTTGGCAGCTTCAGTATTGTCTGGCATTAATGTTTAAGTTTCACTGTGTCTGTCTGTGCAGAAATGATATGGTGACAGTCACTGACCAGTATCAGTACCCAGATAATCGACCAGGGGATGTTGATGCCTTCTCCAGAGAGCCTTTTGTTGTCCGCTTTAAAGCCCCCAGGACGGGTCTGTTCCCTGACACGCAGGATTCACACTTATATTTAATTAAAAGCATTTAGATTTGTATGCACGTAAAACCATCTCCCTGCCTACTCCCTCTCTCCAACTCTAATCTATATATTCAGCCATAAAGGAGTTTGTCCTCATACCTCAGCACACCACTCCAACCAACACCACTAAGGAGCTTGATGCACTGTATGACGTTTTGCAACATGTGAGAAAGATGTGGAAAACTGAGGTAAAGACTCATTTTTGTGCATATTTAGTTTTCAATCAGTTAAGAAATTAACCATTAGTGTTGTTGTGTATGAGCAGAATGTGATGCTTCTTGGAGACTTCAACGCTGACTGTGGCTACCTTGCTAAGAAGAACAGGAAGAATGTGCGTCTAATTACAGAGAAGAACCTCCTCTGGCTTATTTCAGATAATACTGACACCACGGTGCGATCAACCACCTCCTGCGCATACGACAGGTGAACTTTTACTCTTTTGTTTTTCGTAAACGAAAACCGAAACAAATACAATAACCAAACAAAAATAACTACACCCACATTAAAGGGAAGAGCTTGGAGAAGTGGATAGTTTTGTTTTTAGGTTTATGATCAGTGCAGTTCGAGGTAAAACATTTTAGTTATTACAGAGTCATATAATAATTTATTAATTTAGAAGTTTTCAGAAGTTTAGAAGTTAAGTTATCAGATTGGATGGCTATCTGATTCCAGAAAATAAATTTTCCAGTTACATACTACTGGTAATGGGTGGCACAGTGTAGTTTTCTAAGCTCTTTAACTTTTAACTTTTTTTTTTTAACAATGCATTTTTAAAATTGTTCCTACTCATCTGGATTACTGTCCAGTAGTGTGATGATTAATTCAGAATAGAACTGCAGGATGTACTCTAAACTGTAATTATTAGAACATTGTTTTGGTTGACCAGCAGTGAAGGACAAGATGATTATTTCTCTGCTTTGTTTCATGAGAAATATCTAATTATATTGTAGCAATAGCCATAATGTTAACATTAGGCCTCCATCAAAAGGATGTTTTTTACATCCTGAAAATGCACCAAATAAAGAGCAGCCACTACTTAGGCTCAACCAGTTGTTCCAGAGACAGGCCCTGAATTCAAAATTTTAGCCAGGGAAGAAACAAGGATATGCAAGATTTATCAGCCTGAAAGTTTAGACTCATAATCCCCCAAAAGGAATAAAATACCTTTAATATTTAACATGCCTTATAGTTTTGTCTTTTAAATAAGAAACAGTGTATTTTGATCAATCCATTCTGTGTGTTACAACAGGATTGTTGTTCATGGAGAAAGGTTTGCCAGCACAATTGTGCTGTCTTCTGCCAAACCATTTAACTTCCAAATGGAGTACGGACTAACAGAAGAGCAGGTAAGCGGCTGCATGTGTCTATGTGTGTGATAGAGTGTAAAGGTGAAAGAAAAATAAAAGTTATTTTAAAAAATTGTTCTGAAGCTTTAGAGTTGATAAATTCTTTCTATTCAGGCGCTGGAGGTCAGTGACCACTATCCAGTGGAAGCCCTTCTGAAGTGCGACACATCCAGTGCATTTTTCCGTAATGGCAATTCTGGCTCACAAAAGACTGCAAATCAGATAAAATCTCATTTATCTTTTTTTACTTTGTTTGTTCTAAATTATCTTTTCTTCCAAATGTTAACATGGTAGTTTAAAAATAAATATATGTAAACTTTTGCAACACCATTAAGTACAATCTCAGGAAGAACTGATGAAAATGTTGTAATTCTGCAGTGTGTGGAATCCAAACTAGGTCCCTCTAATTTGGATTTTGGGTGAGGAAAAACAGAAAATTATGCAGCTGTTGACCTTTACACATGACACTCACCATATTGTACAAGCGAGTCTTGCTTCTCAGCACTGCAAAAAAACAGTGCAGATGCTGACAGATATGAAATGAGGATAAATGTCAACTCAGATTAGTAATCTGTTCACTAAATCTAGTTCACATGTTCATTCAATTTAGGAAAAAGTACCATTTTTATTAACTCTCTCAAACAGATCCAAGACAGAGAGGAATAAGCACACATTTTGTTACAGGATGGCATCTGCACTAGTCCCTATA
>OMLM01008314.1:0-14429 GCA_900302695.1 Helostoma temminkii
ACAATAATTTTTATTATAGTTAAATATCCCATTCCATATTATTTTCTCAGTTAATTGACCAATTGGAACCAAATACAACAAACAGACATGCATAGAGAAGAATCAAATCCTGACATATGCATTAGCTTTTCTGCTTAAACAAAATGACTGGAAGGATTAATCAGTTTCTGCTGCAAAATGATTTTCTGACAACTGATAAACTGTTAATCAATATGCAACAGTAAGTAAAGTGCCACCATCTAATTGCTGTCATTTAAAGAATTAGTTTAGAATTTAGGTAAAAACATGTAATCCCTGCTATGATTATTTCAAATGTTTGGGATAAGGTTTCACACAAACCCCTGGCTATTGATGCACAGAACCCAGAGTAACTGGATGTAATCTCCCTCCCACCACACTCACAGTAGAGGTTGATGGTGATGGTGTTAGACTTCTCTTGTTTGATCTGGTCACTGGGCATGCTATACTCCACGGTGCACTGGAACACAGAGTCCTTGTCATCCTTGGTGGGCTGCATGTACAAGGTGCTCTTGATAGTGTAGAGCCCTGAGGCCTCCTTCACCACCGAGGGAATCATGTAGGTACCTGACAGGAGAAGTAGAGAAAAAAGAAACATTTGTTAAATTAGTTCAAACCAGTAGAATGACATCAAAAGGCACACGGATTCATTTTCCTCTGTACAACATATAACTAGATTAGATTTTTGGACATACTCGCTTTGGTGTCCTTGACTTCAGGCATGGGCTGGTCATTTTTGAACCAGATAATTCTTGGCTGAGGATGTCCATTCATTGACACACAGGTACCAATCTGATAAACATGAAATAATACAGAAAGAATAAAAGATAAGAGACAGAAAACAGAAAATGTCTATCATCGAAGTTCGTACAGTGCAAACACAACACACACACACACCTCAGAACTGGCAGCCTGTCCCACATTAATGGCCTGACTCGAAGGCCTTGTTAGTTCTGGCTTCTCTGGAGCAACTGAGACAGAAAAAGGAAAGGGAGATATCATTATTAAATCATTAGGATACACAGGAAGAAAAACATAACATTGAACACACTCTCTCTAATTTCACATACATGCAGTTCAACCATCATGCCTGCTGACCTTGTTATTTAAGCCAAGCAGTAAATATCCTGCCTCACATCATTCCACCGTGACCTCGTTCACATGAGCTGATAAGGGTCAAATCACCAACTCCCCCTTTCTCTAGCTCACACACAACCAGAGGCGTGATTGTTCTCCTTGTTTCTCTGCTTTTATTCCCTAGCTCATTTCACATTCAAGGTCATCTTATCACTTCCTGCAGCTGTTCACGTCTTGCAAAAAATAAACAGAAGATGGGCATTTCACTCTCTGTCTCGCTCAATCAGTTCTTTGTTTTCATTTTTTGTTGCACTGTTTCCAAAATGGCTGTAGCATTTTTAAAGCAATTCCCACATCCAGAGAAATGCAGCCATACTGTAAATGCTGCAAACATATATACTGTATAAGGACAATCATTTATATGCGCAAAATTAGGTTTCTCCACTTTCAATACTCTGAACATGACTATGACTCTCTTTTATGGCTTTTTACATTCAGTCTAAATTAGATTGTTACATTGAATATTTTAAATTGGATTATGGCAGCAGCTAACACACAGAGAAGTCGAAACTCAATTGTTTTAATCTATTTTATTGTAGTTGTTCAAATATATTGTATTCTCCACTGCTGGGCCCCTGAAGGAGACAAACCAGACTATCGCTGCTCTTACTCACCCTTCAAGACCCTCATAACTCAGACCTACTCAGTTAAAAAAGGGCAGACACACAATAATTCATCCTTCAATGAGTCAAGTGGTCAAATGAGAAATACAATAAATAAGTGCTGGCCTGTGAGACAGGCCATTTTCTTCCAAGGGTGAGCATTAAATACATCTAAAAATGCCTTAGTCAAATAGCACCTCTCTGAGTGTCGAACAATGAATGGCCCATTCACAAATAACAGCCTATTTTATGAGTCTGCTTTAAAATTCACTGTCTCTGAGTGCATAAATGTTAATGGATAACTTGTAAGCTGTTTTTCAAGCAGCAGTTTAACTAAGGAAAGGGTTGTTTTGCTATTCTCTCAACACAAATTCTCCCTCTCTGCTGTGATTGATCAGTCCAATCCTAAATGCAAATGAATCCTATTCATTTCTGCAAAATGTGGAAAGCATCTTTGATGTCATCTTATGGTTTGGCATGCAAGGACGAAACAGGCTGCAGGGTTGGTCTGCAGTATCTTGGTGATAAATTTGGTCCATTATTAAGGTGATATATATGAGACATGACAGGTGTGATTGAACTATTCATCAGTTATGTCAAGAGTGATTAGACTGTGGTTAATTGACTACTGGGGAACTTATAAAAGGAAACTGGTAACCTCAAGTACTGGAAAAGATTTCAAAGTCCTTCGCCTGGTGACTCTAAGTCTGCTCAGTTATTTACAGATATAGATGATGATACGCTGTAATTTATCAATTGGAAGTTTTGTGTCATGTTATTTTAATATATGTGCAAACGGAAAGAACAAAATGCATTAAATGTATTAGCTTCAATTAAGCCACTTCTAAATCCAAGCATGCATGAATACACTTGATCTAATTAAAGCCATAAAATTTCGGTGGCAGTAACAAACCAAGTCATAAATTCAACTCATCAACAACTGAAAGAAGATCAGGAGAGGAGGGGTCTCTTTGAAAAGGTCATGTTGAGGTTATATAAAAGATCAAAGTGCACTGGGTGACTCACAGAACACTTTAAGCATAGTTGTGGCATCTGAAACCCCTGAGGGACCAGCAGTGACCTGGCAGTAGAAGACCAGCTCGTCAGAGGGTTGAACAGATGAGATGGTCAAGGTGAAATCCTGTCCGATAGAGACGCGGCCTGTCAGAGGGGTGCCATCATCACTTTTGCTCTCACCATTCTGGGAGCGGAAAGCCACACGTTTCCTGGTTCCCTGCTCCTCCTGAACAGTCAGATGGGCAAGAAAGTTTAAAGGAGCAGAGCGAGTGAAATGGAGTAATGGAAGTAGGAAAGAAGACAAAAATAGAAAAATAAGGGAGAGGGATTGGGGAATAAATAAACTTTTGACTTTTCAGTCTATTTAAAAGTTTCTTTATCAATAATATTGTTATTTTTATACAAGTATGGGGAAACAAACTAATATTTTGAAAGTACTTACAATGAACCATTCAACAACAGTGCTGGTAGATGGTGGTGAGACAGTAAATGTACAGGGCAGTTCGGCCGTCCCTCCTTTTAACACTTCCACTTTAGGAGACACAGACACAGACACAGCCCCACTGCAAACTGAAGACAAGTACAAACACACAAACATGAGAAAAACTGGTAGAAATGTGTCCTGATACAAGTTTTAAAGATAAACTGTGTATTAATGTAATTATAAGTCATCAATTGCATTATTCAAGTTGCTCTAATGATGACAGACTCATATAAAAACAAACATAGTTTTATAGCTACTATCAATAACTCTTTAGTACTGTACAATGGCTGTTGAAGAATGACAACAGAAAATGACAAGATGCAGAGGAAAGAAGAAATACATACAAAAATACAAACAAAACGACTCCATGTTATCAGACTAAAAGTACATGTGTAATAGCAACTTTCCAGCAACACTTGCAGGTTGCGTCACTTGTGCCAGCAATGTCTTGTTTTTTTGTGTTTAATACCCTCAGGGTTTTTGATTGTATAAGAAATTATAACAACTGGGGACAGCTGTGTTGTGGTGCAATACGTCTTTTCTTGCAATGCCTTAAGCAGTTTCAACTCATCAGTCCTCACACAAACATTACATACTGTATGCACATTGGTAACAAGAGACCAAGGTCAGTGATTACTGCCTCCTCAAAGACAGGTACAGAGAGACACATATTCGTGCATGCAATATACGCCCACACACACACAGTACAGCAAACAGTTGTTAAACCCCAGAGATGACAACTGACACCACAGCGATGCCAGAAGTACAGACCACACATGCAAAGACACAAACTGATTTACACAGTACCTCACCCTCAACGCAGATCCAAATCCCCTACAGAGACGATTTATTATCCCCAGAGTGGAAAATACATGTAATGTTATTAATATTAAATTCATACACCACTAAAAATAAAACAGATTGGAATCACTGCACATACAACATTAGAAAGCCGAGGCATAAAATAATATGTCAAAACTTCCACAGAAACATCTCAAACCACTTCTTCAACATAATTAACTTCTGTACAATATAGTACAACACAAAAAAATACCTAAATATACTGCTGACATTGTGCTTCTGTCTCTGCATTGTTTTACTGCCTGTAGCATAAACGAGGTTTGTTTGGAAAATACAATATAGAACATTTACATCAATGTCAGAGAAGTGATATAAGAAGTTCCTCTGGGCAGTTATTTGCCAAGAATCAAGGTTTACCATAGATTTTATTCTAAATCTAAACAGACTACAATTTCTACATTTCTGTATAAATGTTTGTATTCCCTTAAAGTTGTATAAACAAGTCAATGAAAGTGCCTGACTCTCCACTTTTTACGGCATTCAACACAGTCTGTCCTTAGACCCTTGAATTAGATAATGATTAAATCTCCAGAAACTTTAACAGAGACGATAGAAGGTTCTCCTGACCGGCACTGTCAGTGAGCTCTATTGAATAGAACATTAGGATTCAAACAGTGTCCCAGATCTCAATGGGAGAGTGTGCAGCTAGGGCACACGATGGAACCAGACTGGTTCCTGTGGGGATAGGGAACACTGTAGCTCTAGCTATGGAGGAACAATGTGACATGGAGATAGATTTACAGAGAAGAGAAGTAAGAAAAGAAGGAGGGGAAGGATGGAGAGCTGAATGAAGGGAATGAGCTCTGTGGAAGTCACTGCAGCACATAAATTGCACTGCATAGTAACACATAAAGATAGTTTCCTGTGAGATGGCAAATGCTTGACAGGCATACTTAGAGAAAATTAACTGATATGCCAGTACAAAAAATTCACACGGTTATGGAAGTAGGACATTTTTTTACTGCAAGATGCCATATTCTGAAATTTTCTACAACTAGAAAATGTTTTTATAAATAATAGATGCACCAGTGAAGCTACAGTAAACAACCACTCACCAACATTTCAAAAAATTTCTAATCTGCAAATATTACAAACATTAAGTAAGTGAAATCCTGATATATATGCTCAGAATAATATTAATATTCTGGACATACATGTTGCTAATGCATAACCCAACCCCATATTGTGTATGATCACATAAATTAGTAATATCATCAATATCTGCACTACAAAATTGTGCAGTTAAATAATTTATTTGTTGTGAGGAACTGCCAAGGGTGGGCAAAACATACAGTATTTCTGGGAATCGTAGTTTGACAGACTAATGTTAATATAGATGGAAGATTAGAGAGTGTTTGCTTAAAATGTCAAAAAAGGATGAGGTGAAATGATCGATGGTCAACTTCATATCACTTTACTGTCAGGAGGGAAAAAAAGGGAAAAAAAGAAGAGAGAGAAAACAAATAGAAAGAAAATGTTGAGAGATCTGCCAAAAATAAACACTGTGTTTGATTAGTGTTGTTTTGTGTGTTTGTGACATTCCACCAGAGATAGATGCTTTGGTTCTCCCTGGCCCACAAATGAGCTTAGAGGTCAAGGGTCAGTTGGATGTTGACGTATGATGAATCTTGCCTTTCTCTCGGGTTTTATTCCTTCACTTCCTATTGATTTACTTGTTCCATCTCTTGGCTTTATTTTTTCCTTCTTTTCTTGTTCCTCACTTATTATGCTTATCATCTGTAACAATCACCCCTCTCTCTTTAAATATTTTTGTTCTATCAGTTCTGTAGCTCTCAAGTAAGCCAACATTAGTTTTACAGAGTCTCATGTTCCTAAGTTTGTAAGGGGGATGTAGCCCAAAAGAAAATCCTCCTTTGTTTCTGCGCCAACACAAACAGCACACCAGACAAGCAAATGTACAAGAATGTGTGAGTAAACAAAGTGTTGTGCTTTTAGGCAGCACTCAGGATTTAAGAGTGCTGTTAAGTGGTGCAAGGGTAAAATACACACTCACACATACCACATTAAATCAAGTGACTTGCTGGCGCTTGCATAGAAAGCCCAAATGTTAACTTGGTATTTTAAATAAAAATTGTCTTTGTGAAAAACACATGTACTCTCAGAATCTTCAGGGAAAGCTTGAAAAACAGAAAAAATTAAATAATATCAAGAGGACAAGAGTACCACATCTTTCTGTCTTTGCCAACAAAACATTATGATTGCCCTTCACTGGAGATAAGGGGCCAAACCCCTGTTTAACTCTGACTCTTCTCTCTTTAACACACATCTTTTGATGCTGTTCACAATATTTTTTGGTTCAGAGAGATTAATTAGGCCAATGCTCTGTGTTTTACACACTGGTCAGACATGCAGGCAATTAGACAGCATAATTAGGGAGTCCTCAGTCTAATCTGAGGCTAGAGAAGTCTGTGTATGCATGTTTGTGTATTTAGAGATACAGGCTGTTGGCTCTTACTGTGTGAGTGAGTGAATGAGTGTAAGTGAGGCAGAGAAAAGAGAAAGAGAGAGAGAGAGAGAGAGAAAGAGAGAGAGAGAGAGAGAGAAAGAGAGAGAGAGAGAGAGAGAGAGAAAGAGAGAGAGAGAGAGAAAACAAGAGTGGTGGGGGCTACGAGAGGACATGGGGGTGGGGTGAGACTATCTACATGGGGGTCTCGTTAGCTGACACAGGCCAGATAATCGGATTTAGCCAAAGAGAAGGGAAGTGTGTGTGAGGTGGTGTGTGATGTGGTGCATGACTGGGTAGAGAGACAGATGGGAGCGAGACAGTCAGTCTCTGACACACGCACACACACACTCTTACAGTACATCTATAATGCATGTGATATTTATGAGCGACTCAATCACCTCGAAAAAGCTATGTTTAAGTACAGTGCACAGAAAAGAGACTCGAGTCCACAGTCAAAGCAGCGTGGCAGGGTGGAGTGGAGGAGATCTAGAGAGTTGTTCCAGTCCCTCATCTACTGAAAACTTAATGTGAAACCATCTTTAATACTGTTTGACTCCACTCTCTGCCTGCACCTCCTTTTCTTTCTCTGTCACACACACACACACAAAGTGGGCACCCCTCATTATGAAAAGAACCAGCTGGATCCTCACTCTCTGGTCCCTCTTTTTCTCTGTTGTTCTCCCCTAACCTACTGTCACATTCTGGACATCAAACCAGGAGCCTCTTTTTCTTCTTTTTATCCTTCAATCTCAAAGAGCATCCTTTAATACCCAAAGCACAAACTCGTCTGTGCATGTGTGTGTTTAAAAAAAAAAGAGGAGAATGGAAGATGGCAACGTAGGAGCAAATAGACATTAAGGACTAAGAAAGGAACAAAAGACAAAGGCTTGGTGCAAAACCAGCTTTACATACATGAGTGTCACCTAACAAGAGCTTAAATAAAGCCACCTCCATTCACTGATGATATCTGCATGTCTCCTTGCTTACCCAAACAATGCTCAACTGTCTTGTGCTGGATGTTGTGTTTCACACAGCTCTATATGAGTCTTAAGCGCATACACCTGGCCGATAGAGCTACGGGTTCAAGAGAAGTGTTAGATTACAGTTAGCATCTTTGAAATAAGTATTAAGACCTGCATGAGTGTCAACTGTTTACAGAAGAGTGTGCAGAGGACTTAATCTATGAAGTAAGAGCAAATCTAAAAAGGAAGAGTGCAACACGGTGCCTGATGGATAAGGAATGTCAGTAGGTGTGTGTGGTCCAAAACATCCACGGCCTCTAACAGGATTAGTGTGTTTGACTGTTGGCAAAGCAAACAGCATCCTGCTGCAGAATACACAGCCTCAATGTCACGAGGACGGAATCACTTTCAGCACAAGGTCATTACAAAACCAGGTAACAATAATTTCCTTTTTACAACTTTCCACTGATCAGTAGCTTTACTAATATAATAAGAATCAGTTTCCTTAGAGCTGCTTTTTTGTTGTAATCAATACTGTGGACATCAAGATGAATATACTTGCCTGGTATTTGCAGATTTCAGCTTCTTAAAAGATAATGATCTGCATTTGGACATAACTATGGTGCTAACTATGGACATACTTTTTAGCACACATTTCAAAAATCTAAATCAGTGCTACAACATAGAGATAAAGCATGGAGAGCACAAGAACTGTAATTTGTCAGCTTGGGCTGCTTGTTTTTTTTCTCCTACAAATGTCCAGTTAAAAACAACATCAAAAGTGGGGTATTTTGTAAATAAATAAAAATCAAGTACAGAGGTATCTGCAAGGGTAAACTACAAGTGTGACTTCACTCTCTCCACATGTTATAGTGGGTCATATCGACACATGTGCAGGCTGGCGCCATTATCATCTCTGTATGTAGGCACAGTTGTGGCAGCAGGGCGTGACAGGGTGCTCTTAGCTCCCTAACACTGATAATGGCCTGTCAGTGTTCAAGACTGAATCTCACACACTGTTCACATCAGTCATCCTGCCCTGCTGGATGCGAACAGTTAGCATTTGAGAGAAATATAGATTGGTTCAGTAAGTTTCTTTTTTAGCACACAAACATATGTACAGTATGTGTGTGGTAGGGCACAGCCTGTGTCAGGTTGGGTCCAAGTAAGGGTGGGTCCATGTAAGGCCTTGTGTCAGTCATCGCCTGACTGATGAGACAGGAACAGGTGCAGTGCAGGGACAGCAGCTGCTGCAGAGCAGACACACATTCACACACAATGGCACATAAAGAGGACATGAGAGAGTGAGACAGGCACAGTGAAACATGCAACATTACAGAGATGACTGATAGTGGAGAGAAAAAGTTTCCCAAGTGTCAAGAATATAAAGACCCAGTTTGTAGAAGTAAAACTCTTTGCAACTAAGGAGATAATAAATAAGAACATACACGTTTAGTGAAATGTAAACATAAATAAATACAATATAAGCTTACTGTGTCCTTCTAGGAAATGTCTAATGGTAAGTAAATCCATACTAGCAGATAAAGTGCTGCAGCGTCTGGTGGTGCCCTGCTAAGTATTGATGTTTAAAAGGGAAGCAATAAAGCTCATTTATTGTATAGATAGTCCAGCATTACAGCTATGAACAAGAAAATAAACTTAGTAGAAGGACAGTAACTGAATACCAACTACAACCACAAATCCCTTTCTTCAACTTGCAATTAGTTTTAATCCATACTTTAACACTAAGCCAGTGGAAAACTGCACACCATTCCCACTGCATTATTAGTCAGTTCACAAAAACTGATCCTGGACAGCACATATAGTGCTTCTGTGTGCAGATGTTAATGCATCTTTGAAATAAAAAACAGACAAACAATATAAAACATATTGAGCACAGAGGCTGTTTTTCATAATGAATGTACTCACAACAATGTTCAAACCAGTGCAAATAATCATAACAGATTCCTGTTTGACCCTTTTGCTGATGTAGGTGGTTGTGTATTCACAGTGGCTGCTGTTTGCTATTTGTATGCAAGTGTGACTGGATTTTCTTATGACTTTCCATAGCAAAGAAATTCCCCCAGCTGGGACTGACTAGGTACATCATGAGCCTTCATACAAGAGTAATAAGAGTCCCTGATGAACTGTGCCAGAGGCAATTTGTTTTATTTCCCTTATAAAGTGACTACAATTGTCATTCAGAATACATTGGTCTGTTATTGTATAACTTCTACAAAGGTTAGAAAGAAGTTTGAAAAGAATTTCTTACGTTTTAGCAACTCCTAATGAACAAACAGTTGAGCATCCAGGACTGGACTTTAATGAACTTCACAAGAAATTAGAGAATCACACAAGAGTCCTGTAAATCTGGTCTGACTGTTCAGAGACCAGTCAAATGCTTCTGTAGCCTTAAGTCCAAGCTAATAGCCGAGGTCTTTTGTACTACAGAGGTGATATCTGCATTTCAAATTAGATTCAAAAGCAATAACATCTTTGGCCCTCATATTTCATGGCTTAGTGAAATTGGGTGCGTCTCTTGCTTTTAATGCCTGTGAGTTTAATGAGGGTTACATATGATATCTGTATGTGTTCAGGAGGAGAACAGGCTTGATTAATGGTAAGATAGACCCGGATCCCGGAAGGGAAGATGACACATTCTAAGTCTTTGCTCCACAATTATAGGATATGGTGGTGGCTGTCTGGCTCAGGTCTGAGCTTGTACAGATATACCACCTGAGTGGAGGTAAAATTCACACCTGGGACCCTGCGGCAACACACATCCTCACACAAACATTCAGGTTGCAGCTGATTGTGGAGGACATCTTCTAGGAGACCGCGTTTTATCACTTTATTTATTGGTACTAAAACTACCAGCTCCTGTATATCTGTTAAAGAATAGACAACAGAGATGAGGCAAAGGAGAGGCTGTGAGGGGAAAACTGATTTTATTAGATGTTAGATAAGAATCCTGCAACCTTTTACTGTTCCGTTCTCAGTTACCTAAAGTTTTTGTATTACTTCACTTTGTCACTCCTGTCAAGCTGCAGTTTTATGGTTCTTATATCAACCTTCTTGCTTGAAATCTTGTTTCTCTTTTGTGTCTCGTGTGTCTTGAAAGATGTAACTAACACTTAAAACACGTTTAACTTAATTTGGATTCATAAGTTCAACTTCATTAAAGACGAGTAAGGAAAGACAGAGAACAGAGTCAGAAAGAGGCAAAAGGACATGAGTTTAGAGGATGTCTGACGTTTCCGGTGACTTGATGTTGACGTAATGCAGCTGAGTTAACCATAAGGCTGTAAGTAATTAGGATGGGTCTGGATCAGCCCTCTCCACCGGCATAAACACAATATTAGCATCTGTGAATCCTACTCAATGCAATAAAACACAGAACCCCAAGTCATCACAAAGTTCAATGACTCGGCAAATGATGTCTGCCAGCCAAGCTGCTTGTGTGCACTTCTGTGTGTATGAAAGTATCTGTTGTGTTAGAGCGGAGGTCAGAGGGGTAACATCACAGTGTGTGTAGCTGTGACAGATAAATCCCAGGTTTATTGGTGTGTGTGTTGTGTCATCTTATGGCAGTTTAGGACCCAGTGCAAACAATGTGAAGTGGGCTACAAGGTCAGCCACTCACTCATTCTTTTGTCCACTCTGAGATTCCCTCTCGCCAGTCCTGTTGTTCTGGCAACGGGTTAAGAAGTCAACCCCATTCAAACACAAGAGTTTGGAGCCATGTGGCCAATGATTGTGTTTGTTTGGGTGGGTGTGGTTGGGAGGACGGGATTGGGGTGTGTTTATCCTTCTTGAACATGAGCCAGTGATTCGGGAGGAGGACAAGGATAGATGGTAGAGATATAGAGGACAAAAACTGAGGGACAAACAGAGACGGAGCGCACAAGCAGAATATGAATTTGTGGAGCTGACATTGCAGTCTTCTTCCCTATTCTGCAGAAAGCAATTGCTGCAAAAGTAAAACAAAGCCAGGATGTCTTAGAAAGACATTATAAATAGAGTTATGAATACATAAATCTAGTAAGTTTTTGTGCTGTGTAAGTGGTTCTCCAAAATTAGCTTTGATATATTGTCTCAATGATAAACCAAAGGATTCTCTGACTGTCCTTCCACATTAGTTGAGTAAAACAGAACTCACTCAGGATATCTGAGCCATTTATAAAGCTAATCTCTTTTACCTGTCACAAACCGGTGCTATTATAGGTGACATTAACGGATAATTAGAATCACAATAGCCAGTGTGTTGTTCCTACTAGAGCTCACATTTGAGCCTTAATACACTGGTTGTGACAAAACAGCAAGGGCATAGCGGTGATCTCATGCAAGATTGAATAAAAATATCAAGAAGAATTTCATTACTTCACAAATCAAAGGGCACAAAACAGAGCGAGTCTGCCAATTACTGCAGTACGTGTCCTCCTAGCTGTCTTTCATTTTTAGGAGGATCTCAATTTGGTGAAAGACAGAGCCAGTGTGTGTGTGTGCTGATCGAGTCAGTGAAAACCCAATCAGTGGATGTCACTAAAGGGGCAGAGATGAGAAAAGGTGTTAATATTTAATGTTTTGGGGCTCCTGAATCTGGGCCTTCATTCCCTGTTCTCCCTCTTCCTTCCATCCTTCTCGCCCCAGGCACTCCAATTAACACACTGTTCTTTTCTTCCCCCTCTCTTCACATCTTTCTCACTGTTCTCTCCTTCCTTGAAACACAGCCTCTGGCGAAAAAGAAAGTTTAGAACCAGGAGGAGACAGGAATGGAGGGATAGGCAAAAGAAGAAATGACTAAGAGAGTTTGTTCTGGGATAGTGTTAGGCAGGTTGGAGTAAAGTTTCAATGAGAAAGTCATGAAGGCTGGAAGGTCTCAAAAAAGAGAAGAAGTAGACAGAGTAAATGCAAGCATGAGCATAAAACCAGAGGAGAAAAAAATGTGTGCAGAAGCTCTTGATATTCAAGAAGTTAAAATTGGAGCAAAAGAGAAGGAGAAAGATGAAGCGAGGGAAGGAGAGGCTCCCTCATGTGTTTTCAATTCCCCCCAGCCTCTACCTATTTATCAAGGTAAATGACTTGCTTTAATGGGCCAGAATGATATGCAGTGTTCGGCAGAGGCAATCTGCTTGTATTTGTTGCTGTCCATAATGGAGTATTCTAATGAGGTGCATTGAATGGTGAGTGAGCCAGAAAAGATTATAAATCCCTCTGAGGACCCATAAGGGACAGATTCAACCACAGAAAGGTGATGGATGGATGGAAGGATTAAAAAAAGGTTGACAACTGAAGTGGTGCAAAGTAGAATCCTAAATATTGTGTTCATTCTTGTTTCTACGTGGGTAAAGGAAGAGTGGTGCTGCATCTCATTCCAACATCTTTCTTAAGACGCACTCACTGTGATTTAATATTGCACTCACATAAAACTGAGTCACTAACAAGCAGATTTTAAAAAATCTAAAAATTGAAACAGCACAATCCCCAATAGCTTGATTTTTAGCATTAGTATGTATGTATGGTTTTTATAATCAATTTAATACCTGCATTTTGGTGTTTAATACCTGTTTTAATGTAGTTTAATTTCACCACAGGGTGTTTATAAATGCAGACATAAATGTCACTCTGCATTTATAAATGCCGCATGTGCCATCACGTGCGCAGAGAGCACCGGCAAGGTGCTGCTGATTGTAGTTTCTTTCTTTCTGGATATATGAATGCAGCTCTGTATGGTGACAGCAATTTCCCTGGCGTATACAGATTCCGTGCAGGACACTGTTGGGTGGTACTTGGAGCTGTGTTCATAAATGCTAAGGGGACGATTTAGTCTGCATTTATAAACGACATGTGGCAAAATTAAAGTACATTAAAGCAGGTTTGAAACACCAAATGGCAGGAAAAAATTATGACCTCCGTGTCTTTTTTTTATATAATGGTAAATATGGGGGTCCAACAGAGAGAGGGAGCGAAAAAAAGGAAAAAGGTGACATTAAGAGAGATTGTCCTCAGAATGCACTGTCCTTTATGTTTTTATGAAAGGCAAACCTCACATGGTTCCATGTTGTTTTGAATTCATGGCAACAAAGCAGTGCAGAACAAGGTCACTGTTGTTATGTCCATGGATATCATTTACAGATAACAACAGAGGACAATTGAGGACTCACGTGATTTCCTAAAAAATTGTTCCTTTTAGACTTGACAGGCATTTTACTTAAGAAATAAATAGCCGGTCATGTTTTCATTTTACTGCAATTTTTTATTCTAATTGTTTTAAATTTTCAAAATGAAAATGTATTGACACCTCTGTCTTTTACAGTCAGCACCGCCTGTCAGAGAGTGGAGAGAGGGGGTGAGAAGAAAGGCTGACTCAGAGTATAAATAAAAGGAGAGACATTAAGACTACAGCTAATCTCACTAAAAGGGTTAGGACAAAGTGCTGCCGCCACTGCCGTCTCTCTTGCTTCCCCCTCTTTCTATCCTTGAATCAATTCATTCTGAAAGTCATTTCCTAGTATTCTGTGTAGATAAATACTCGTATACCAATTTGCTGTAATATAAAATCTACAGGAGTGTGTCCATTAAATCCAGTGTTAGTACATGCGTCGGTCTTTAAGAATACACTAATGAAGCGTGTGCTTGATTAAGATTGAAAACCTGACCCAGACGCTTCTGTTCTGGGGGAAACAAGATTTTAGATAAGTTGTAAGGTGAGAAAAAGGTGAATGCAGGCCAACATGTTACTGTGCAGGTCTCAGATTTCTGCTCCAGATCGTAAACACATGAATACACACACACACACACACACACACACACACACACACACACACACACACAGTAAGGCTGCATGCTGTATTAGGCTGTCCTGCCAACCCATGTGTATT
>OMLM01008314.1:34106-66265 GCA_900302695.1 Helostoma temminkii
ATTTTCTCTCTCCTCTCTCTCTCTCTCTCTCTTGCCCTCTCTCTCTCTCTCTCTCCCTCTCTCTTTCTCTCTCTCTCTCTCTGTTTCTCTCTCTCCCTCTCTCTCTCTCTCTCTCTCACCCCTCCTCTCTCTCTCTCTCTCTCTCTCTCTCTCTCTCCCCACTCCACTTGCAGTAAAAACTGCTTGACTAATCGTGGAGTAGGTCTGCTGGGGCCGGAGGATTTCTTTAAAGGAACTTAAAAGCGATTCTATCATGAGGTTCTCTGACTCACTGCAACACCAATAGTGTAGACACATTCCTTAAACAAAATGGAGTTTTATCAGGGTGATAATTAAACAATATAGTTTCACAACACAATAATAATAATAATAATAATAATAATACGATTTTCACAATAAAATATTAAATAAGTAACTACTGTATACTAGGTCCCTGTTATCATGTAACATTACTTTTATTTTTTACTTTTAATAAATTGCGGAGGCAACGGCAAAGCACTGAAAAAAGTTGGCCTCATCAAACTACGGTGGCCTCTGGAGACAAAGCATGTGCAAATGTGAAAGCACATACAAAAATGAAAACACGCTGCAAATCACAGAACACAAACAAAAGTTGAAAAACAAACAAAAAGGAAACACAGTGCAATTTAGAAAACACAAACAAAAGTCAAAAGAGAAAAGGTTCTCAGTCATCCAGGTCATGGTTATCCCAAAGGTTCTGTAAAGTAGCAACTGGACTTATTTCTTGGTTCTTGAAGACGTTTTGCCTTCCATCCAGAAGGCTTCAGAGCCAGAAGGCTTTATTGGTTCTGATGAAGAACTGATCAAAACTGATGAAGAACTGATGAAGCCTTCTGGATGGAAGGTGTTTCCTGTTTTGTACTTGCTTTCACATTTGCATGTGAACAACAACATTTGATTTAGTGGGAAATTGCAAAAGACACATTGTGCAGCTGCAAACACATGGAATTATATTCACTCACTATATCTGGAAGCCAGTAAATTAATGTGGCAGGTTACTAATCATCATTCAAGGGGTCTTGATCTCATCCAAAAACTAGTTACTTGGGAAAACAGTTCAGTTAAACAGTTCAGTGTCAGTATCCTTTCATTCCACATACAATGTCTGTGCCCTGCTTATACCATTATCATGGACCATCCAAAGAACATGTATGTCTCAAATAATGATTTTCATTATCAAAGCTACCCAAGGCCATTTCCTGGGAGCGGACTAAGCTGTCTGTCAGTGACAGACATACCGTTCATTCCTAGACATGTAATCCCTTCAAAATCTGTTTGGGTATTTACAGGGTATGGTGCAGCGTTTGGAGTATTTGCAGTTCAGATATAGTTATTATGTGGGGCTAAGTGGCTTATTCACAATGCTATAATATTAGTAGAAGTGCTTGGAGTGGTTATTGTATGAGCTGGAGATTGATTAAGGCTAAATCCTGTAAACTAAGAGTTGGAAAGAATAAACAAATATCAGTTTAAATAGGATGGCTTAATGATACCAATACCCATCTAAGTGTGCAATTTGATCATCTCTCTCCTTGTAGTCTCTTTCTATTGGACACTGGTTGATTGTGAAGCAGCATAAAATAAGTGGCACACCCTGGATGTAACAATAGTCCCTTGCAGAGCAGTTGCAGTCATATACACACATTCCAAACATAGTTGGTCCAAAACAGCTGGTTAATATTTTCTCAGCCCCAATCGAAGAGGAGAAGTGATACTTGCAACCTGCTCCTCCGCAGCATATGGAAGAATCACCCCTATGGATGGGATCTGATAGTTGAGCTGCTTGGAATACATGAGCACAAAGACACAGCTGTTACACATAAAGGGGTCACTGGTAGGAGTTTGTATAGGCTACGGAGAGTTTGATGGGACCTTCACTCCCTCTTTCTTTCTTTCTTTCTATTCTTGACTATGACAGCAGGAGGGGAAAAAGCCTTCCTACTGACTAACATCAATACAGCCACTCATCCCTGATATCGACCCAGTCATAATCATCTCTCCATGCTGTAGGGACATGAGATCCACTAACTAAGTCTTCTGTCCTGCTGCGAAGGACTTGGCATGGTGTAACCCTCACACTGCCTTACATAAGATCTATATCATGCCGCATTGCTGATTTTGCCAAGCACAGAGTTTTCTTACGCAATGCCTTTAGTCATATATATAGTAGCTGTAGCTGTGATTTACTGTATTGGCTCATTACCTAATGGAGTTACAGGAGAGGAGACATAAGAAAAAGACTGGATGGATGACAACAAAGAAGGACACAGACCCAGTTAGTGAAGGTAATAGGAAAGGAGAGGCAAAGGGAAAACACAAAGAGTAGGAAAGGAGGGGGATTAATATTAGAGGCAAGAAGAAGAAGAGAAAAAAAGAAGGATGAGCGATGATAGTGACTGTAGTGCAAACACTTTCTTGCAACTTGCAAACCTCTCTAGACATAAATAAAATTCCTGTAGTTCAGCTTGTTTAGTTACCACAAGTAAACAAAGGTGTAACAAATATGGCACTAAACTTCATGAAGAGGGAGACCTGTATCGAATTTGTAAAAGTGGTGCCAGACAAGAGATGACAGGGTAGTCATCCTTCTCCAGACACACTGTGTTTTGTGTAGTGTATCATAATGTTGTGTGTAGAGATATATCCAATTACTATTATTTTAGAATCACGTTCCCTATACTTGGCATAAATATTATATGTAGTCACGTGTAAGCTCAATGAGTGTAAACAAAAGTAATCATACCCTTATTATGGTGCACATTATGCCAAATGCCAAGTGACACCATCAACATTTAACACTTTCTTCATGAACATGTTATTGCCCAATTTCCAGTGTTTTAGCGGACAAGATTGTAGCTGTTTGTTTACAGTTATGTGCAAAGGTTAGTACCCCTGTATCTTAATGTTATGTTTCCTCGTTTTGTGTTTTTGTGTGTGTGTGTGTGTGTGTGTGTGTAAAAACATAATAAAAATTAGCTGGTCGCAGCAAGATTTCGTATTGGGAGACTACAACCTCAGACAAACAACAAGATACAGGTTATCACCATGTCATAATTTATTGAACAAAAATGAAGCCTAAAAGAAAAAAATACATGAGAGTAATACTAAATAAATACTAAATAATTTGAACATCAGCATCTGTGCAGACCTCTAAAAGCAGACATTTTGGCAGTTTGCTGGACTGTTGCAGTCTGGTATAAAGAAAAGACATACGTTTTGGTCTTAGAAAAGCAATTGTTGCTAAGCATCAAATTGGAAAGTTTATAAAACTATTTCTACACAATTTTGAATTGAATGTCCTACAGTGATAAAAAATAGTTCAAAAGTGGAAAGCATTTAGGACAGTTGCCAGTCTTCCCAGGAGTGGACTTCCCAGCACATTCACCTCAATGTCAGCATGTGCAATACTTAGAGGAATTCAAGAACACCTGAGAGCTACATGTCAGACCTACATGCATCACTGAGGCTACTAAATGTTAAAGTCCATGACAGAGCAAATGCAAGAAAAGTGAAGTACAGTCTCTGCAGGGTTGCCAGGAGAAAGCCTCTTTTGTCTAAAAGGAACAACTGAGGTTTGCAAAATTGCATCTAAACAACCCACAAGACTTCTGGAACAATGTTCTATGGACAGATGAGAGCCAAAGTGGAGCTGTCTGGCCTTAATGCGAAGCGCAATGTTTGGTAAAAACCAAAGCATTTCAGCAGAAACATCTCATATCCACTGTTAAGCACAGCAGTGGAGGGGTAGTGATTTGAGCTTGTTTTGCAGCCACAGAATCTGTGCACCTTGCAGTCACTGAGTTGACCATGAATTCTCTCTGTAGTATTCTACAGAGGCAGATGTGAGGCCTTCTGTCTGACAGCTAAAGCTTGGTGGTGCTGTGGTGGAACCTTAATAGAGCTGAGCATAAGCAATGATCAAAAACCTCAAGGAACTGAAGCTATATTGTAAAGAAGAATGGAAAGAAATTCCTCCATGATGTGAGACTGATAAAGTCATATAGAAAACAAGTATTTTTTTAACTTGGTGTTGCTAAAGTTGGATCTACAAGCTGCTGATTATAGAGGGTACTTGGTATTGCCCATGATTAGTTTTGCTTTTTTTCATTTTTGTTAATGAGAATGTGAATCCATTGATGGCTCAACTTAACCACCACAGCTCATCTAGTTAAAGTTAGTAGTGTTAGCAAACTAAACATGGTAGTCCCTCTCTTCACTCATATCCTTTTCCCCCTGCTTCCAGGCCTGGTGGAATATAGACCTTCCCGCATGTTCTGGGTCTTCTCCAGATCTTCCCCCCCGGACATGCGCCGTAAACCACGGGGAGACATACTGCTCTGATGCTTGAACTACTGCAACAAATATTTATGTGAAACATAAAAGAGTAACATTTCTGTTCCAAACTTCCAACAAACCCAGGGAACACAATAACAAGCATTTCTAAAGGCAAGAAATGCATGTTGACTAGATGGAACACTTTTTCAGAACCAGTCGGACCTCCGTAGTCGGAGGATTCATATTTCTATAACAACAAAATAAACTTTGTACTTCTCAATAGTGTACAGTAACTGAGTTATTTCTGTCTCTAATTTTTAAAAATAAAAAAAACACAAACTCCATGTGCAAGTGTACTGGCACTGTCAGACACAGAACTTTTTGTCTGCCTCATTCAAAATTTTGCTAGTTGACAACTCTTTCTTGTTGATGACAACCAAAAGTTGTTTAACGTGCCCATCCCGAGCTCCTTGCACACCTGCGTTCTCAATTTCACTACACGAGAAGCTACATTGGCTCCATCTGGGAGTCTAGACCTATAAACACACTTTGATGTGTAAAACCGGCACATTCCCATTTAAGGGATCACCAGAATTATAACAAGTCATCCCTAGGGTAGGCATTACTGCGTTTCATTGCAATTCATCTAATAGCTATTAAGACACTTCACTCAAAACTACAAAACCACACAGTTTATCCAGAGGAAAAGTCAAGAGATCACAAAGTAATCATGATAGCACCGTCTGGAAATGTCTGCATAATATTGGCCACTTAATCCACACATTGAGATATTTTGTTGGAGAAGTGAAAGCATTGCTGGTGATGTTAGAGGGTGATTCAGAGTCAGAGCAAGAGCCAGGTTATGGTGCGGTGGAAGGCTATACAAAACTTAATGTTTATTAATGCAACACTGCAGGTGTTTCATCCATGAAGCTATGTTTTTTTGACTTCATAGATCTTTTATAGATGTGAAACAGCGCTATGATTAAGGTAATATCACATAAGCAAAACTTGTTTGAACAGACTTGTCAGCATTTCTAGACTTCAAGAGGAATAAATTCATGTGGTTAAATGATGCTCAGTGGAGGTTCTTATAGGCAAATTGTCACACTTTACAAAACATAAATCAGACAGCTAATTTTATAGTCCCCTGTTTTATGTGATATACCTCCCCCACCCCATGTAAAAAATTAGGCTACCTGACAGGGTGAATATTTGACACATCAGCCTAAAGCAAGGGGATAAAGAGAAACAGAGACATGGAGGCACTACAAAGAGAAGAGAGATGTGTAATGAAAGAATAATGAAGAGAACAGATTAGAAGTGGAGGAGGAGGGGAAAACTTTAATTCCAAAGTCAGTGGATGCGTAACATATAGCCTTAGGGATTAATAGTAAAATACAGGCAGAGAGAATAAAAAGAGAGTGAGAAATACAAAGTGAAGGTAGCTGTAATCTTGTATGAATTCTCATGTCTGGTCTCAGCATTGCAGGGAGAATGAATGAAAGATGAAGCTTCATCTTTCACTCCATGATTCTTTGATCAATCCCTTTATTTCATCCTCTTAGTCTTTTTTTCTATAAGCGCCCTTCATCTCTGTCCACTCTAATCTCTCCATATATCTTTATTTCCACTCTTTCCACTCCCCTCCAGTCCTCATTCTGTCTACTTCTCTTTCTTGGCCTCTTTCCTCTTGGCCAGACTACAGATGATCACACAGCTGTTTTCCAGGCATTGATGCACAGTGGACTGAGACTCACAGTGCGGGATATCTGCAATGATGAAGCTATTTAACCAGGGGTCCAATTCTTCTATTAGTAATTTAATCGCGTTTGTTTGCTGCCAGTTGGCTATGATGATCAATAGATTCAACGATGAAGTCACTAATATGAACTAATCACTGTGAGTCATCTTAACATCACTTTTGGTTTCTATCCCATTTTTTTTTACCTAATTCAGAAGCAATATATTTGCTAGATTCAGTGGTCACTCAGAGGGCCCAGCATTATCTGGCATTTTATAAATGATCATATATAAAGGATCAAATGAATTTCTGCTTTGTTTTATTCCCTGCAGTTTCTGATGGCACCGTGTCTTTTATTGTGTGTTTGTGTCTATCACTGGGGAATTTCCAACTGGGTGCCAGGCACAATACCACCCACTCTGACAGTATCTCTGTGGGAGGGATATCTGTCATGCTCACTATGGACAGGGCAAAGCTACAGGAAACAGTGCTGAACAATGTGAGAGTCATATGCACGTGACAGTGCCTATAGAGCAGGTCATTGCATTGTAAAGGTCATTTCTGTGTGGTTAAGTGCTGACAACACCACTTAGAGAACAGAGACAGAACAGAGACTGAACTGTCAATTATCAGTTTTTATGGTTTTAAAGAGCAAATTAAGCCTATTCTACAATGCACATGGACTAGTTCTATGGTTCAGTTTTAATATGTGAACTTGAAATAATCTGTCTCTTTGCAGTGAGGATAATCTACATCCTCGAATAAACAGTGAAAAAAGATTTAACCTACATCACTATGACAAAGACCATTGTGTTTATACTGGGACATAAGCGTATTTTCTGAATCACAACTGTAAGCCCTTCATTCAAATACAACTAATGAAATATAGAAAGCAGAAATTGTCTTATCCCCTCGAGTCAGTCACTAATCCCATATCACAGAGATGTTCCCAAGACTCTGGATATAATTTCCAGCACAGCACAAATAATGTGTTTTACAGTTCTATTTGTTCTATTCAGATTTGTTCAGTATTATTTGTACTATGAGGCCCATGAGGAAATCACTTATCACTTCTGCCCGTCTGCTTTTCTACAAACATTTACCCAGTCTTTTTACATCAGTGTCAAACTATTTGCACCCAAATGTAAGCATCAGCTTGTTTTCTATCGAAAATCACTGGACAGGCACTCTGTTTAAAACTGGCTTTGAAAAAGTAAGTAAGGCTATAGGCAGGAACAGTTTGAGTTTTGTGAGCAAAACCCAATTGAGACTTTTCTATAAAATTAATATAGTTACTCTTTCATGCTCTTGAACTACAGTTGGCTTTTCTACAGACGTCTTTTTCTGTAATGCATGTAAATGTAGCTTTCAGAGGAAAGTTAATTAGGAATCAGCTCTTTGCCTTCAAAGTCTCCAACATCTCTACACTGCAGTTTCTGTTGCTTACAAACACACTCACACACACAATCCTTCATGCCTGCTGGGCTGTGTGGACTTCATCTTGCCCACACTAACTCAACATTGGCGTCGTCTCTGCACTCAAGCCTCTGGCTTTGAATATGAATACATAAACAGTTTTATAGAATATTAATAATGATTCGCCACTGAATGAAGTGGAGGCAATTGCATTTTCTCTGTGTCCGCCGCTGGGTTATAAAAATGCAAAAATGTTACCACCGCTGTCAAACTTATAGTGTAGTTACATATGTGAGCACATGTTTGCACTATCCCTGTGGTCGTCCTGAAATGACCTAAAGCAATGTTATACTGCACTTTGCAAGTAATTTTGCTGTGTATATTCTCAGGTGTCCACAGCCCAGTCAAACATATTGTACGGTTTGAGCTTAGCAAGAATAGAAAATTTAAATTTTAATGTTGTGGTTTTATAACCCAAAACTGATGTTTGCAAAGACTTTTGGTCACAGTAAAAGCAACAGCCCGTTCTGTGAGTTAGTCGAGCTATATTTATTGTACTTCTCTCAACGACTGTGTAGTGCTGCCTGATCTGTTTTTACACCTGTCTGTATGTATGTGTTTGCTGTAGCCCAAGCAAAAGACCCATCTGTCCCATCTGTCCACTGAAGTCTGAACCAGTACATCTCTACTGATCTGGCACCCCATGACAAAGGGCAGGGTGTCCACAGAGATGCACGGACCAGGACACACAACAGACTTGCTAGTCAGTAGTAGTCGATAATCCTCAAACATCTCTCCCTCACTTTTTCTGTCATCCTCTGGCACATCCTCGCTCACTCACCTCCACGTCTACATGATCATCCCCCAATGCGTCGCTTTCATTACCCTCCGTGTCTCCATCTCTCCCATTAAAACTACAACTCTCACCCCCTCTGTTACCCTTAAGAGGGGGGTAATTATGGCACTACAGCCACAATAAGGGTAGGCTGTAGAGGCGTGACACACGCTCATGCACCATGGCCAAGTGTTGCCATCAATGTGACTCTGCAGGAGGGCATTAGAAGGGAAAGTGGTGGAAGATGGAAAAATTAGAGATGGAGGGGGCAAAAATAAACTAGATTTGGTAAGAAAGACAGCAGGAGGTGGTGGCCAGTATGAAAGAAGAAGGAGGAACAAGAGAGAAAATGCAGGTTACTCACATGTTGTAAGGGTAGACAGAGAATGAAAGACAGAAGGGGGAAGGTGAGTACTGTTAAGAACAAAAGAAAGTGAGTTAAGTGAAAGCGGGGGAGATAGTGATGTATTTCACAGAGCAGCGAACTGACTCAGTCAGGAGATGGAGAAGAAGGAAAAGAGGAATTACAGCCGAAAGAGAAGGTTTCTGTCAATAAAAGCAACAGTGAGTACTTCAGCGAGCCCCACTCTGACTGGTCATGCAGCTAGTGGAGCTTGGCCTGCTGGGCTGTGTAGTCCGCATTGCACAGGGAGATTTAGCACCTCAGAAGTAGGCTGCAGGTAGCAAAGCTGTTTATCATACTGCTGTGGCAGAGAAGGTAGAGTATATTCTGATTTTGGAGCAATATTTTTGAAAAATAACTATGACATTAAATATTAAATAGCCAGATTAACTAGTCAACACATTTTGTCACACTTCATTTCTTCCTTATGAGTGAATTACTTCTGCTGCTGAGCTTGCCCAAATCAAATCAATATTTGTTGTCGTAATCAATTGGCAGCAGATGGGTTTTGCCATAAAAGGGATTTGACTGCAACTTGAGCGCCAGGTTGTACAGCACTTGAGAAGAGTGCATTAGGGGCCCCATCCAACAACAATAACATCAATTAGTGTGTGTGTGTGTTTGAGGGTGTGTTTATATCTGCACCCCTTATAATGGATGCTGCTGAAAGACCATATGCTTGCTCAAGGACCTTGTGTATTTTGCCACTACAAAAAAACTTTTCACCAGTTATCTGGCGGTTGAGTCATGGCAACTGGAATTCTTTCTTGTGAAGTTGAAACATTTCCCTACTGAACGCTGAAAGAAGATGAGTAGTGATAATGAGTAGTGAAATGTTTCAACATAACAAGACAGAACTCCACTTGCCATGACTGAACTTCCAGATAAATTCAACTGAATGACTGAGTCAAATTTGGTTCCCGAACTAAGCAGAGCTCTGATCTCATCAACACGGGCAAGCTGTTAAATCACACATTCAGTGATGACCGTGTGGTTATTTGTCATCAATGTCAGTGTGGGTGGGTGACGCAGCACTTGACCGCAGGCAGAGATGAACAGGGACTGTTTCTGCCCAGAGCACAAGTCAAGGCACAAGAAAATGAAGTGTATGAATCTGAAAACAGTAAGTGCATCAGCTTTGTTGAATCCTGTACAGCAGTGATAAGTCAAAAGAAGTCCTGGTGAAGGTTTCTAGTCTCAAAGAACTTTGAACTACTAAGAACACTCTCTGTGATTTTCACAGCATTTGTTCTTCTTTTTTGTAAATAATGTATGTAAAGTATGTAAAGAGAAATTATAAGTAGAATAACAATTGATACAAGGTCAAATTGAAGTATAAAGCATGAAAAACAGAAGTGTCCTTAATCCTTTATATTATTTTAAAAAGGGTGTTATTTTACTTCAAAATACTTTGAGTCTGTATTGCTGATATTTTGTTTACAACCAAAAGATATAAAACTACCCTTCTTTTTGCAGTACTTTGTTTAGTTAGACCAAGCCTTTAACTTTCATTTGTTTGATAGACAGCAATTTCTTGTCTTTTTGTTGTTTCTGTTCTTGTTTGGAAGGTGTTGTGACCCGCAAAAACATTTCATCTTTGTGCACTTGTGTCAGGTTGAATGGCAATGAAGTTGAATTGAATGATTTCCCTCTGTCAGCAACTGTTGTTTTGCTTCATCACCTAATCTTTCATTCTTCTACCTCCGGTCCCCCTCTCTGTCTTTCTCTCTCTCTTCCCCCTCATCCTCTCCTGCCTATCTCTTGTCTGAATGTTCATTTTAGAAGAAGTCAACTCATGCTCATCTGCATGCAGAGTGCTTGGTTCCAGCTGTGAATGGAGGATTGAAATGGAAATGGGAAGGAGAGAAAGAGCAGATTAGGGTCCTCAAATACATGCACTGCCTCCTGGCTGGCCCACCAGCTGAGCAGAGAGAGAGGAAAAAAAAAAGGAACGGTGGATGGGTGGGTTGGTAGATTTGTTGATGGGGCAAAAGGAAAAAAGGAGGCAACAAAGAGAGAGAGAGCGAAAGTAAATGTGGGGAGAAATTAGTAAAGGAAAAAGTTATGCAAAGCAATTTTGGGGAAAAGCAAAAGACAAACCTGGTTGAACAATCTACGCAAGAAAGCCTGTAATAGTAGATCAGAACTGTGTGAAAGATGGTAAAGTGTGCTCACACACCAACAAAGCTCTAATAGACCAGACAAGATTCATGTGAATAAACTCATGGCGTCCTGTTAGATGGCCAGACCTTGAACTTCAGTGGATAATGTGGGCAGACAGACAGTGGAGATAATTAACAATGCGTGTAACATTATCCACTGTGCTACAAAAGCAAAGAGATACACCCTGACTCTGATAAGCATGGAGTTATGCACACTAACTACATTGTACTGTTTTTCGGAAAGTGAATTGTGTTGGAGGAAAATCTCCAACAGAAAAAAGTTTTTCATTTTACTGAATGGATGCACTGTATATTAAAATCTGAAATGATATTTATTTTTACACACACTCACCAAATGTCAGGAGGATTTCCACTTTTGTACAGTTATGCTATTTATGAGATTCCCATGTCCTGATGCTACAGCAGAGTGCCATGTACTGACCCCAGCTGGAACAGACAGACTAGGGGAACGGACGAGGGAAATGCAGAGAGAAAGATAATGAGAAAAAATACTATAATAGAAAATGAAATAATGAGAAGAGAAATTGGGACACAGAGAAACCAAGGGAACAATTTCATCACCATGACCCGCAGAAGCGTGACCCCTCGCTTTGCTGCCTGTCTGTATTCGGTAGGCCTGGAGGCTACTGCATAATGTTAGCTTAATGTTGCACCAAACCTCTGCCACAGCAGCACCCACACAGCAAATGAAATGCTCTCTCAGAAAATGGGTCCCTGAGGTGTGCCTGGATTTCCACAGAAGCTCAGAATGATTTCTATGATTGTCAGCAGTCAAAAGCAGCATTTGGTCTCAGGTTCTGTCAGTGTGACATTATGAAACCAACAGGTAACAGATAGCTTCTAATCACCTCTAACAAACCAGCACAATTGATGACAAAGAATAAAAATACTGGAATTCTGTATCTGGAATTATTATGTGAAACTGGAAAATGATCTACATTTTTGATAAATGTGCAGAAACATGCACCATCTGCATTTGCCCAGTTAAGAAAATACAGGTTTCTCAGGAAATGTTTTGACAGATAACTGCGGGTAAAGAGAAGCGGAAGCTTTAAAAGTAGGATTTCCACTAACAACCTCTCTGTCACACTATTTTTGCACACACACATTTACACAGGCAATACCTACAATTTTCCCCTCACACAGTTTCTTTGTGTATCATCTCTCTGACATACACACGCACAAGAAAGACAGTAGCCCATTGACAATAGTAAAGGATAGACAGATTTATCTGCTGTATAATTCTCATCAGGGAGGTAACACAAACAAAAACTCTGAACAGTTGAAGGTTGTTTGAGTCCAAGGACTTTCTTGGGATGAGTGGCAAAGGATAGAAAACAAAGAGAGACAGAGACATGCAGGCAGTAGGGGAAGACAGTGGTAGAGTTATAAAGGAAAATAATGAGAAAGGACAATAGGGACGAGACGATAGACAGGAGAAAACTTTCAGAAGGTTCAGAGAAAATAAGAGAATGTTGGACTCCCAGGGAAAGGCTGGTTTGGGTCAAGGTGGTCAGCATGTGTAAGAGAACGATATAGTGCAAGATAGCACAACAGCAACCTGAAATTAGGTCTCTAACCTCTGCAACCCTGCACAACAAACACAGGAACAGCACACCTGGGTCGCAACAAAAGTCTATCAAATAACTTGTACAATAACTAAAGAAAGTCTTGTACAGTGTGGGGGCACACTAAAGCTACAGTACACAGACGCTGACATAGTGCATGTGAGATTTCCAGCTGTCTTGATTCAGGGATGTAGAAATTCTGCTTGTCAGAAGACAAGCCAAAAAAATTATAAATTAGGCACATGGTAAAATGACTAAACAGACCATTCAAAGGCTGACTGTGTGTTTGATCTGCTGTTATTAAAATAATCTGTCTGTAAAATAAGCAATGTGATACTTCATGCAAATGTAAAACTAAGGCAGGAGTTGGGCAGCAACTGGTGTTGTCTTAAGGTATTAATGTGAACTATCACCATGTGCAGCATTTTATGTTATATCTCATAAAATATAAAGTAAAGTTAAAGTAACCCATAACCTAAATCTGCACATTTTTTGTAGCTGTCAGAAAAATGTAGTTCAGTGAAAGTAAAATAATTGTAAACTAATAGTATGGAGCAGCACAGACTCAAGCAAAGTACCTCAAAACTGGACTAAACTCAAGTACTGCAGCAGGTATACTGCTGCATCTTTAATAATTACAATATTTTAAATAGGTGAACTATTCATCAAAATAAAAAAATAAAGATAATCCACCATTTCAAAATATTACAATATTTTATTCTGAGTGAGTAAATTACTTTTAATACAGTATAAAAACTATGTACTTCTCTGTATAGTACACCCAACCATAATCATTGGAAAGACTGCTGACTTGACAGTTTTCACTGAGATAATCATAGACACTCTCCACAAGTATAAGCCATAGAAGGTCATCAGAGAAAGAGCTGGATGTACCTAGAGCGGTCTGCTGAAGCATGCCCTTTGGAGAGCAAAGGAAAAGAGTAGCGGGAAAATAAACAGTAACAGAGAAGACATTAAGAACAATGTCAAGCACAGCTGAAGGGAAAACTTCACAAAGAGTAGAGGGAGGCTGGAGTCAGTGCATCGAAACCCAACACACAGACGTCTTCAGGGCTGTTGTACTCCTGTTATCAGACACTCCTGAAACAGAGAAAAAGTCAGGCATCGTGTGTGAGCTAAAAACAACAAGAATTGTCAAGTGGTCCAAATGAAACTAATTGCATTTAATGTGAAAATTAAGGTCACACAGAGAGCAAGCAGCAAGGGAAAGACGCCAAATTAGATAAAGTTCTGTGTTACCACAGAAGGTGATGATTTTGGGTGCCGTGTCATCTCCTGGTGTTGGTTTTTATCAAGTCCAAAGTCAACGCAGCCATTCATCAGGAGACTTTAGAGCATCCCACACTTCTATCTGCTGACATACTTTGTAGAGGTGCTGATTTCCTTTTCCAGCAGGACTTAACTGCTCACTGCCAAAACTACCACTAACTGATTTGCTGACCATGAAATTACTGTGCTTGATTGACCAGCCAACCCGCCTGACCTGAAACCCAAGGAAAGTTTATGGTTAATGTAAAGAGTAAGTTAAATAGTAAATTAAGTTTGGAATTCAACAAAGTTTCCACACAGAATCTGCTGATCTCCAGGAGTGCTGTTGTCATCTGAATGAGCCAACCTTCTAGTTTCTCTGTAATCTAGTTGCCTCTTGCCTATTTTGCAAATTTGTTTGTATTAGAAAGAAAGATTTTGATATTTAAGCGCAATCTTAATATTTTATCATGTTCAAAAGAAAAGTATTAAGGCAAAAGCATATTTGAATAGTTTTTAATGAGAGAACCTGAAAAATGTCTCTCGCAGGATTTTTGATTGTTCACACCTAATGCTAGTTTGCACAATGTGACCAGCTGAGCAGTAGTTTTATGACAATGGTGAACTACTAATTTTATTATTAAGAGAATTTATTTGATGAAATGCTATTGTTACTTTTTTGGTGAACTCTGTGCTGTATTGCAAGTTCCAAGTAAAAGTAAATACAGCTGAATATTTTTTTTCAGGTTTATGTTAGAATTGTGGAGAGTTTCATTTTGGTTAAAGGTCCACATTTTATATTTTCATGAATATAATGTCACTTCATGTCAATGTCGCATAATTCTACTATTTAAAAGGGTAATACAGTTATAGTGTTGTATTTTTTGGTTACTGTAACACTAAACACTTAGCTGCTTACAAATCTAAAGTGAGTTTTACACTAGTTAAGACTGAATTACACTTGTCTTAAGTGACTACTCACATTTCCTCCCTCGCTAGTTGTCACTATCAGTGTCACCAGCTTTGCAGACGTCAACTAATTTGTGTGGTCTGTAAAAAATAATATGTTAAATTATAGAAATGATGTTCAACACTGCTAAAATAAGAACTAAGCATGTTGCAATACATTTGCACCAGTTTTATTAGACACAGCAATTTATCTCATCTGCAGAGCATATTCTAATCTTGTATATGCAGTTTCCTGTATGCACACTGTTTCTGTACACAGGATACTGTATGAAGTTTTCTCATTAAACTGCCTGCAATAGTAAAATAGGTTGTCATATCCATTTTATGTTGCAGCTGACTAAAGTAAATAATTAGTAGCTGCTAGAAAAAATGTAGTGCACTAAAAAGTAAAATATTTACCTTTGAAATAAACAGATATGTTGCAAATAGAGAAAACACAATCCATCTATTATACTAACCACTTACACTTAACAGTCTGGGAGTGCTGGAACCAATCCTTGCTGTCATTGGATGAGAGGCAGGGTATACCCTGACAGGTTGCCACTCTATCACAGGGGCGAGATAAACAACCGTTCTCACATATGGGCAATTTAGATTCTCCCATTAACCTGACTGCATGGATGGTGAGATTGTACTGGTACTGGAGTAAATATACCCACTTTCCATAACTAACTATTTGATTTTGGAAACCACTTTGGCGAGAACAACAGTATTAACTTATAAAAATGATGTTACTGTATGTGGTAATAAATAAAAAAAGTTATTCTTTGAAACATTTGAAGCGATATCATCAGCCACAGCAATCACTTTCAGCTTCTTATTCTTTGCTTAACGACCTGAGTATTGACCCACTCTGCAGAACCCAAGCACCCTTCTGAGACACTAATCGCATTTCACTAATGACACTGGCAAACTGACAAGCATTCACTTTTTATTTGCTTTCTATGTACTGAAACACATTCATGAAATCTATGCGATGAAAAAATAACATTGATTATTATTAAAAAAAAAAAAAAAAAACGTGGAGATTTGTAGAAAGTGTGAAATCATTTTAGTAGAGGCAAAATATGACACAATAGCAATGCAATAGGCTGAATGTTTTTAAACCATGATATGGGCTTTAAATCAGTACCACTGGGGGAAGGCTAATAGGGTAGTAAGGTAATAAGGGATAAAGGTATATAAGAGGAAAGAATATATATAACATAATATATATATAACAGGAAGAGGGAGAACATGAGCATACAATAGAAATGTTGAAAGAGAAAGATCGTTAGAGTGATGAAGTAGCAGTCATTGGATTGTTTAGATTAGAGGAGGGAGTTGGAAGGAAAGTAGCATGGACTGAGAGAAAACAAAGGAAGGAATGAGGATGAAATATTAGGGAAAGTTTTATTGTGTAACTAAAGTCTAGAAAACCTGGAGTATAGCAAAGAAAATACAATGTGTCTGGGTCATCACTGGTGTACTGATCCTATCTGAGGAATTGCATCCCTTTGCTATAAACTCAACTGTATCTTAAAACTACTTAAAACTTGATACCTGTAAGTTTAGATTTTTATTGTCAAATTTGTATATTAAGTTTCTATCTTAGATTAATTTAGCAAAGCATAGAGATTTCGGAGGCTTGAATTATTTCAGTCTCTGTTTGTCACTGCCAAGAAGTGAAAATGCAACAGAAGATCTCAACTGATGTCTCGTGCATCTGCTAAACCTGTAAATTATGTCCACAGTGTAACAACAGAAATAGACCTGTCAGGGCCGAGGGTGATGAGATCTGGATTCTTAGATACAGAGTCCAGGAAGCTATGTGGAGATGTTCTGTTGGTTATGTTCATACAAGGCCTGGTCAGTTTCTGAGACTTCTGTTTTGTATTTCTTTAGAAATTTTCCCTCTCTCCGACAGACACAAAAATGATGAACCATAGTTAGAAGCACTTCCTCCTATCTCAGTCTGTCACAGCCATTCGGTGTCACACTGGTGTCTAGCTGTCCTCCCTCCATCACTCTTTTGTTCTGTGCTGAAGAAAGCGCAGGGCCACAGCATCAAAGTGTGAATGACTTGAAAGCTCTGATCTGAATGTATGCACACACCAGCACGGACACGCATAGAAACTGTATTGGCTGCACACACACGTACAAAATACACACTGTGCAATTCAGTCATTTCGGCTGGCTTTGTAGACAGCATCTGTTCTCTGCACCCCATCATCCTCCCTCTGCACACCACCCTCTATGACAGGTGAAGGAGATTCAGACTCACAAGCTCCGACACACAAAGCTCACAGAGACCCTAAAGTCACTGACACATGGTTTGTGTCTCGCTAACACACTCATATATACGCACCTGCTGTGGGGCAGTACTACACTGCCCTATGGTGCCAGGCAGGCTGAGCGGCACATTGAATGTTTACACCACCTGCTATCAGACCAAACACACGATCAGGGGATTAGAGGTAGCAGCACACACATACCGAAGACAGATGTATATGAAACTCTTAAACTATCCAGGAAGTCAACAAGGTCAATCTTATTCTTGCTCCAAATACAAAAAAACCCACCAATCATCAATCACATTTTCCACACTCACTGGGGCAGATTATGGTGTAAACCATGATACAAGAAGCAGCTGAGGAATTTTCTCACAAAGACTTGGTCATGCAGAGGGCTCGACTCTACTAAAACAACAGCAACCTTTTAGCCTCAGACTAATTTCTATAAACAATCTCTTGCAGACTAGTGCTGATCCTCACCATGCAGTGTGTATTTGCAGTGTCGGTTTAACCAGTGACTTACACTGATCGATATTCTCCTTATATTTGATGAAGATTTAAACGCTCATACAGAATAACATTGAGTTTTTTAAAGTTAACAAAATCTGATGGCGGAAAGCTGTTTTTGAGTTGTTCATTAGAAAAGCAGGATTACTCTGAGATCTATGACAGCTTTCCCAATACTCCCACACCAATATGCCACAGACTGGTAATGCTGGGAAACCTCACGAGATGTCTTCTGAGGAAAACATGCCACAGGGCATGACGCTGTGGGTTGACGTGTGTGTAGCAGCCCTCCTGATAGTGGTTCTATTTTAGAAAGACTTGTGCTGTGGAGACATTTCTTAGTTATCTGCTGCTTCCACCCCTGAGGAGGTGAGAGGCAGGTCTGCATCCATTCTCAGTATGATCAAGCTGAGCTGCCAAAGAACTGGGAGAGTGAGTAGGTGCAACCACCTCCACAGACACACACACACTGAAAACCACTTGAATGTGCATTTGTTAAAGTGGTAATTGTTCCACAGCAGTAATTGCTATAGTAATGTATGCTGATAATTACACTGCACACAGTGACAATTCAGTGCACAAACAAATTGATGGATCTGAAAAAGCCTTGAAAAAATTTAGACATTATCACAGAATATTGATGCACAAAACATACAAGCAAGCAGACACGCAGTTTGAACAGTGGCAAAAAAACAAACAAAAAAAAACATGGTGGATTCCACACATTTCTTTCTATAACTTAAGGACATGTTTATCCTTATCTCTTTTCCAAATTACAGGGTACACGTAAAACAAGGATCATGAAGGTGGAGAATGGGGGAGGGAGAGCGGGATGGGTTCAGGTATTCAGGAACAGCTGGTCTCCAAATGAAAAAAAGGGAGGAGATGGGTAGAAAGAGAACAGAGAAAAAGGGAGATTGAAGGATGAGTGAAAGAGAATGGGGAGGGGGTGAATAAAAAGACTGGATATTAATATATCCTGAGAGATGAGCACAATAATTGATAGCGACTGTTTATGATGATTGACACAAAAAAGGAAGAGGCAGCTATGTGCTCAGCTGGATAGGGGGGCAGATACTGCATGTGCACTAGTACAGTACACAGTACACACACATGGTTGACAGACTGGTAAACACAGCAGGCTCCCTGTCCAGGGATCTACAACACATGATATCTCGCAAACACAGGACCAAGTATAAGCTCACTCGCACACAGTGAGCACAGCAGGCTGTGTACAACAGCTCTGTCAGACAACAATGCCTTCTGGTAGTTGATGTTGAAATTTGGACATTAATTTAACAACATGAAAATGATTGTTTTAACCGTCACAAAGATATATGAACGCAGAGACGCTCCACTGCCCCAAATCAAAATTAGAGAGGTTGTATTACAGTCAGTTCAGCCTGAATAGTGGCTCTGTACAATATCCTCAAAGTAGTGCGTATTACGCATAACCTTTAATGGCTAAATTTAAAACTGAATTAATTAGGCAAAATGCTTAATGTTTTCCTATTGGAAATAGGCTGATGATGCAGAATTAAAACCTGCTATAGCTAAATCTGATTTTAATACCAGTGAAGGACCCTCTGAGATAATCACCCAGTGCACGTGCAGTCATGATAGATATTCTATAGGCTTTGGCACCCTCTGCAGGATTTCCAAAGCAGTCAAGTGACTTTGATTGAGCTTTGTGTAACAATAGGTGCAAATGTATCGCCACAGATAAGTCCTGTGTTATTATGTGCATTAGCACAAACTAATAACCATTTACATTGAAAAAACTTGTTTTTTCTTGTGCTCACAGTCACATCTTAGGCATCTTTGCCAAATACTTAGGTGTTCCTGAAGGAGCCTGTTCATCATTTACATCTGTAGGGGGCACTGTGGTCCCGAATGACGCCACTAAATCATGACATCATTCTTTACCAGTAATTGAACAGTCAATGATGTTGCATATGGAAATGTAATCATCATCCTTTGTTAACTCTGAACAATTTCCTTCGTTGTCATGGCATCATGGCTCAATCTGTGCAAACTGCATCTGCTATATTAACACAGCAGACAGAACAAAAGATTAATATGGAAGCGCAAGTGATATTGTGGCGATACAGGGGAGAGCATTTGGTCAGTGAAGCTGGACTGCCTCACTGATGAACAGCTCCCGGGAAGCCTTTTAAAACTGCACCCAGTAGTGAGCCTTTGCTAGTTAAAGAATGAGGATTTAAAAACAGTACAAATGCCTATTCATTGCCCTTTAGACTAAATGACATTTAAACTACACAGAAAGATATCTTCTATGAAGGATTTCATGCAGCAATTTACTCCTAGAGATGAGTAAATTGCTGCATGAAATCCCTAAGTCCTGCTCCTTGTTTTCACACTTTGGCATGGATGGAGCTCACCAGGTCAACTGTTTTGCACATTGCATTTCTTTCTTGCATATAAAATTGGCTTAAAACTCATACAAGGCAAATGGATTATGAGCCCCAAAAAAAAAAAAAAAAAAAAAATCTATCTATATATCTATCTATCCATCTATAGATATATCTATAGATATATCTATATCTATCTATCTATATATCTCAAAACATACATTATAACCTTGAGAATATTTTAACTGTAGACTAAAAAAAACAAGACACAGTATTTGACTTTCTCCAAAAAAGATTTATTAAACAGATTTCTTGTTTGCAGCAGCAACCTGAATAAAAAGAAGAAAAAAAAAAAACATGAGGCATGTACTGTGTTACAAACATATGTTGTCTTCAAATCAAAATCCATCAACTCACTCGCAGGGGGGAGAAAATTTTATTATAATTGTTTCATGTGACGGTGTAAATGATTCCAATTATTTAGACAAATTTCATTCAACTGCAACCAAGCCACTTTTCATGTTTAATATTCTACTGGTTTAGTTTATTTTTAAATTTCTCTTCACAGTATGACCAACTGCAATACTGTTTTTCAATATGAAAAATGCCACTTAAGGGAGCAAGATGCTATCAAAATGCAATTTCATGGAGACTTGAGTGAACAGAGTTTAAGAAAAAACTATTCCAGTTGCTGCCAAGAACACCACAAATGGTCTACTGATGGTACATGGCAGAAATGCCACTGAAATCTCTTAAAGCCATAGGAAATTACAGCACATTTGTGAAGAGTTAGCAGAACCACACCAACATGATTCCTGCCAGTTTTGTGCAGCAGGCAGGCGGGGCTGGGCCCAGGTCTTCCCATCTGCATACTGCTCATTAGCATGGGTAAACAAGGAGAAAACTGGTGCCATACGGCAAACTTGCCAAGCATGAAATTCCCTCCTCATGTTTACCCCCTTTACCCTTGGCTTATCACAAGGCTGCTGCCTCTCTCCTCATTTTTGAAGAGACCCAACTGCAATTTGCTGTTTTTTTTCCCCCCCTCGTCCTAGTCAAGATGAACAAACAGTTCCAATACTGTGCGACACAAGACACATAACTCACTTGGCTTGCAAAGGAAAATTGCCCACGGACAAGTACTTTAAAAAGCTTTGTGTGATGAAGTGACACTGGGGCCGTGTACTCCCGCAACAGACAAGGTGTCGCATAAAAGCAAAGAGATGATATTCCTGTGATTGCATACACTTATGGCACCACCCCAAATTCACATAAAACGACAGTATGTATTACACACAGTAAGGCACTGAAAACAATGTTTGTCTGGACAGAATGAAGTTGAAAGTTATTCATTCAACAGCTAGGGAGCCTGATCAGTGGGTTAGACTAGATTTCATCATACATTACAGTGGTTGCCGATTATCAATGGGAAAGGTTCTCCCCTTTGTGCTCCATTCATTAAACAAGAACAAATTACAGGTGCAGGTCAGGGGTTCGATGGGTTCTCACCCAGGCGCATTGATTATTGCTGCCAGATATATGGGGTCTACCATAGCTAAAGTTTGTACTGCAAGTCATAACACAACACATTATCCATAGGCCATAAACCAATACTGGGATACAGAAATATACTTAAAACACTCCAGTCCTGGGTTAATCTCTTTCACTTGCTGTTAAGATTAGTATGTCAATTTATGTAAATGTTATTATTCCACTTGTTAATCTGTCAACCGGTCACAAACAAGCAAATTCAAAACCAGTTTAAGTTACAAAAGCAGGTCAAGTTAGTGGCAGATATATTAAGCCAAATCAACATTTTGGCAGCACACTGATTTTTCTGTTTCAAACACAGCAAAACACCAATATCTTCCTTGCTACTTTCATAACACATTTATTACATCCCATTTTAGTGCCCTTATCATTTTGTCTGTTTCAATTTGTCAGTTTTGTCTCTTTTGCTTAAATGAACAATGTAAATTTTTTAAAACAAAGCTGTGCCAATGTTTAGTATTAGTATGAATCATTAGTATTTTTCACAAACTTTTAAATATGACCAATAAACAAACCTCTTTAAATTAAATATGCATTATGTATTAAACTCTGATTATTGGGAAAGTTAAGAAATATTTTTTTTTCTATGACTATTGTTCAATTGCAGTTATTTATATAATTAAATTACTTCTGTGAATGTAAACAGTTCACAGATAGTTTCTCACCTGGCCAGCAATTCTGTCCAGGTCTCTGGTTCCTTGTGCGGTTAGCCTGCGACCACTGTGGGAAATAAAGCAACAATGTAAAAAAACAAAGAGGGGGTAACTGAACACAAGAATACACACCAACCTATACGAAAAGCTCAAATTTTCAACAACTATCTCGTGCCACATTGACCACAGTATTAGAGTATGGGAAAGAACCAGATCAATTCGCAAAAATCACTCATCAACCCTGAAACAAAGGCCAATTTGAAATGGAATTTCATTTTCCCGCCCACTTGAACTGATAAAAACCAAGCCAATTGATTAGTCATCTAGTTACAGAGTGATTATAGATTTATTTAACTCAAAGTTCCTGCTTAGCATTTTTAGGTTTCACACTGATCTGGGATCACAATGATAAATATCAGAGTTCTGCACAGATGAAATGCGTTTGTTTTCAGTACACAATATGAATGTACTGAACGCCGGCTTAGTGATATTTTGATGCATGAACAAATACAAATGCTATCAAGAAGTTAAGGTTAAAAATCCACAAAGAACCTCTTTAGTGTGCTAGTATAGAGAACAGAGCATTCACACAAGTTACCAATTTAAATTTTAAATGTCTTGTTTTAATTCCATATTTATTCAAGACTCACCCGTTGGGATCCTTCTCAATCATCTTGAGCAGCTCAAGGGCTTGCAGCACCTTACGAGCCACGTTCTTTGATCCTACACTGTAGTGGGCAGGGCACACACCATTCCTGTTGCGGCCTCCATAGATCTTGGTCATGGAGCCAACACCAGCACCTCCACGGAGGTACAAGTGGCGAACTGTAGATGCTGAGGGAGAGATGGATGTGTCAGTTGTAATGTAATTCTTAAACTGTAAGAAGTCAAAAAAAAAAAAAAAAACCCAAAAAATCTTGCCTTCCTTTACTTTTCAAGCATCATTTGAAAAATTAGATGCTTGTACTCAGCATCAATAATATACAATTATTTGTCAGTGCCATACCTCTGAAAAAACTAAAACTTGCAATGACTAGGTGTCAAGTACTTCACTGGTAAGTGGGGAAATATTTTTGAATGATTGTAAAGAACCTTTAAAACCAAACAATGTACTTTACAATCAGTCACATGATCCAGCTTGTTCCATCAACTTCAGAAAATTAATTAAATCTCTGATAGGCTCCAAACCCACCCTACCACACTGGCTATTACAGGCTAAACCTTAATGCCATCTTGTCATTTATACAGAAAGTCTGATCTTTGTGAAAACACATCAACTCTGTTGAGCCTGTTGAGTATTCTTAACATCCATGGGTCATATGAAAATTAAAAACAAAAAAAAAAAAACACACAAATGGAATAAACTGAAGTATTAGAAACTACTACAACACACTTATTTAAATAATAATAATAATATTACAGGTTAGATAAAGTTAAATAAAGTTAGAAGCATGTCATACTATTGAGAAATCCATTTCTTCTGGATTATTACCCATACAGTTATTAGTGATCACAATGGGATATTGAATCAGGCACTTTCTGAAGTGCAACCCAAATGTTTGGGTTTCGCTTTGTCTCCATAGGCCATTGCACAAGCAAAAATGTATTGCAAAGTTCTCTGCTGACATTTAAGTAGCCAATTAAACCTACGTCTGTAGACAATATAGTGGCACATGGGGACAACTTCCTGTGGTTTATTTGTTCATGAGACCATCATTAGTTCAAGTACTTGGAATATTAAAAATAAATCGTCTTCCTGATATAGAAGTAGCGAGTTGAAAACAGGAAAGAACTAAACGTATTAAACTTACCAGCTCTGATGTAGAACCAGTTCTCATCACTGGGGGCCAGCTCCTTGTGTTTACCCAGCTTGACAAGGTCCACCCAGTCAGGCACCTTCAGCTTTCCTGATCTGGAGGCAGAAAAGAAACCGTCAGCATGTACTTCTTTATTTTTTACTCTTTCATGCATCCAGAAATTTGTGAATTAATAAGAAAAGCAAACTACAATTTGAGCACTGCTGGAAAAATTATTTGTTGAAAGTGACATGAACAACACGAGGGCCATCACACTCACTTCTTCAGGAAGGCTGCCAGGGCACGGACAAACTCCTGCTGGTTGACGTCTTTCACTGTGACACCTGGCATCTAAATAACAGTTGAAAGAAACACTAACGTTACATTTAACACAACTTCTAGGACACGCTGGGAATAGACTGAACATGGACTCACTATTTCTACATTTAAATCATACGGTGTTCACGGTCTAGTAACGTTAGAGATGGTGATGACACAGAACATGTGTGCTAGCTAACTACATCGGATGCTAAGGGGCTAACAAACCGACTGCGATGTGCGGACCTAAGTGATGCGCTCAGCGTAAGCCTGATATTAACAGGGAATGGCAATTTAATAATGCATGTACTATACAAAAAAAAAAACCAATTATTTTTTCGTAGGGGCTCTCGGGTAAGGCTACGCGCTTTCACCCGGCATTAACGTTAGCACACGTCGGAGGAGAGTTTCTTAGGCTAACGCTACTTCAACGTGTCAGAACACATCGGAAACCCTCATCCTTATAAACAAATAAGTGACTGATCGCAATTACCCGAGAAACATTACTATTTTAGGAGTAAGCATTTTATATTACAGATATACATAGAATAATCTCAGCTAACTACTAGCAGGCCTCAACGAGGTAGCATGGGGGCAGCCATTACTAACAGACCTAGAGTATCCGCGCGACATTCAAGACAAATTGTTGTAAATAAAAAATATACGTTTAACGACCTCTCGAAAAGCCCAACCACTTTATTCGTCTTAATGTTACACCCAATATAACTACGTTTCAACGACCAATGTTAAAAAATAGTAGTCATTTTTGGCCATATAGACGAGGAAGAATATAGCGCTTTACCTTGCTTGTGGACAGCGAAGGGAAGAGGGAGGAACGGGGTTTCCAGCCCATGTTAAAACGGGCGAATCTCGTTTAGTTACGCGAGATCTTGAGGTTGTTTTTTTCACCGATGCTTCTCATCACAGTCGAGCAGCCACAAGAGTAACACAGCTTGTAGCTGGCCAGTCTTCTCAAGTCTCCCATATTAGCCACAATATTTAATTTACACACACAAAATAAGATTATTCATATACACTCTGGTGCTACAAGCAATATAGCATTAGAATGAGTGGACATAAAAAGAATAATTAATTTTCTCAGTGTTGATTCATAGTTATTCTACTTGTTTAACTGTGTTTGCCGTGCCCTCCTCAGGGTCTCCACTTCCATAATGAACATACTGTAGCTGCTCTTGATTTGTATTGTGGATATGTTTTGTGAAACGGAGCCCCCTCGCATGGGCTCAGTGTGCTCCTGTCTGGAGCTTGGCCCTTTTGGCAGACAGTGGGAGAATGATTTGTAGACACATTGATATGCTTGAGTGATTTTTAGGAAATATGAGCACATTTTCCAAGCCATAACTGTCAGCCCTACAGTTCAATGGAGCTCATTTTTATGTAAAAACTAAAGTAAACATTTTGAGCACACAGAACTCAGTTTTCAGTTGCTCCAGGCTCTGTCTCTTGGCTGTCATCGGAGCTTTACATAATTTCTCGGTTTGCTCAAATGTATTATTGAATGAACTGTTTAAGATCACAGGAATAACGCTGATACCGTAAAGTATAAGCCTAAAGGTATATTATTTATTTAGCACGTCATCTCTGTTGCAATATAGTTAAATATAGACTACACTGGGGTGCTTATTCTGTTTCACAGAACAATGCCTTTTAGATAACAGTCTTTAAATGTCTTTGATTTCACTGCTCATCTTATCACCAACTCATGTCCACTCCATCAGAGAGCAAATTGCTTTTGAAATTAACAACTGCCTCTTATTTCCATTTGTCTTTTGAGAGTTAAAAGAAAATTGAAAGAATCAAAGAAAACCTAAATGAGAAATGTGTTTGCTCTTAGACTGAAGAATACACATTATCATTATCTCTGTGTATATGCGTGTCCATCCATGCTCATACTGTTTATGTGTAATGGTGTCTTCCTTATCTACATATTTCCTTGGCTAGCAGAGTTGGTGCTGCCCTTTGCACATCTCAGATGAAAAGGGCAGCCGTGCTCCAACATTGACACAATTGATATGTTTGCAGAGACAGGAGAGAGAGATAGACGGCAGGTGGATAAGCAGAGGTTTATGAATCAGGTTTACTCTGTCAGTGGGGACAGACAGTTTAAAGTGAGAGGTGAAAGGGAAATATAGAGATCCTGAAGGAAAATAAAAAGGCAGCTAAGTTATACAGAGAACAGCTTTCAGAACTTTAGGTAAACTGTGCCATCTCAGGGCTTCACAACAGGTAACTGTTTCTTTTTATTCTTACTCTCATTTACTTATTTGACATTAGATCAACATCCAAGCAGCATCTTTCTAAAAGGCAGTGAAAACGTTGAGAGGTCTTGTCTTAAACCTTGAATGTTGCTTCAAAGAGGTTAATTGATTAATTAAGGCAATTCATTACACTAGGAGTGACCATACATCAATTTGAACTGAAAATTCACACAAGGTGGATTAAACTCCATTAATTACTTCAGTAAATCAATTTTGCTGAGGCCCTTCAAGTGGTGAGACAGGAGACAACTGTGTAAAGTGATTATAAAGCAGTCTACAGATGTTATTTCAGCCAGTCATGATTATTATGGAAGAGTGACGACTAACACCAAATGTTCTAAAAAGGTCAAACTAATTATGTGGAATGGACAGGTGGCATATTGCAGCAGCAAATCTGCTATTTCAATATTCACCCACCCTACTTTATGTGAGACCATTGTTTGAAAATGTACTGAAATTAGCTGCCAATCATTTTTGAATCCATTGCCCTGAAATTACTCATCGGGGGAGTATGCATTTATGTGATTGAGCATTAGTGTTCATGTATTTACTCATAAATGTCCAGGCCTATTTATGTTTCTGGGAGTGTGAGTGTGCAGATGATGCATGGTGGGCCAGAGGGACAAGAGAGGCAAAACAAAGAGGAGAGAGAAGCATGTTAACAGTATGTTGCCACCCAGCTTGATGCTTGTTGCTCTGTGTTTGCATGGTACTCACATCCTCAGTGGAGAGGTTCTGTCAGCTCTGGTCTGGCCTGACCTTTTCACTCTCTGGGCATGTTTACAGCTCTCCAATACCTAACAAAATATCTACTCTTTCTCTGCCTTTCTCTCTGCACTATAGCGCAAACTTGCATCATGTTATCTACCCTTCCATATTTGGACTTTTCTCACTCTCTTGCTGACTGTTTTTATTATTTTGACCTACACACTTAACCTTAACATTTTCACCACTGTTTGTCACTGTAAGTCATTCATTTTATTATTTCCTCTACTCTTTGTCCGTATCCCACCATTCTTCTGACAATGCAAATAAAATGCTGTCTGTCTGGTCTTTTAGGACCAATGTTTGAACATATGGTAGGGGTGGCAAATATTATGTGGGCGAATGAGGCCATATTTATGTACATTTATCTTTATTTTTTTCTATTTCGCATAGTATTTGCCTTTATCAACTTGTGTGTCTTCATTTTATTATCTCCAGCAGACATGGAACTCATGTGGCTATATTCCCTGTGCCAGTGCCTCCTATTTATGTCAGTAATTGTGGTCAGTGTGAGGTTGTGCATGGTGGTCATTGGCAACAGGACGGTGACTGACATCCAGGAGCAACCTCACGGCACCAGGCCCAGAAATGGGAGTGTGTCATGGTGTCTTCATCTGTGCTTGGGGGGTGTGGGAGCTGTGGGAGGTGCAGTGGAAGTCCCTGTGAATGTGTTACTCAACCTGCGAACCCCTCAGTGCCTGTACACCTGCATAACGTTGGTGTGCTGCCCCCTGCTGATCAGGCAGTTTACCATGTTCCTGCTAGTGCTGCTTACCCTGGACACCCACCTGCAGTATCAACTGGCCGACAGGTGAGTCAAGAATATACAAATCCTGTTTTGGAGTTTAAGTGGAAAAAGAAATTTAAAATAATAAAATCCGAATAAAATATTTGCTGAGATACACACTGTAATAAAACATCACAATAATTCACAATACAACATATATGTTAAGAGTCAACCTACACTCTCAACAGAGGAAGAAAATCAATATTCACATAAAAGAAAAATCTGCAAACATCGATATGTGCCATTGCATGTAATGTTGTTCAATAAAGTGATACATTAAAGCAGGTTCATGTTCAGTTCTCATAAGTCTATTTTTATCAGCCATTACTTAAACCGCTATCTGAAAGACAGGTGAATAAATCACTTGGTTTTTAGATTTTATGTTTGTGTATTTTACTGTAATTTATTATTAAAAACAACTAGCACTCCAAACACTGCAGTATAGTTTTAGTCATTTCAACTTATTGCAAATATTTCCACATTCACCTCTTTGATAACAGGTACTCCTCAGTGGTGACCCATCAGCGAGCTTTGTGTGTGGTTTTGCTGTGCTGGGTGGCCTCTGTTTTGTCTTCCTTTGCCCAGTTCATCGGCTCAGATGTCTTCGACACCATGAAAAGTGGCGGTGCTGGTCCAGGAACAGCCGAACTTGGGCTGGGTGGCAACTGGACAACCTCTTTACCCTATCTGACACCTTCTCTGCCACCTAGGTACAACCATGAACTCAAGGTCATTGGGAACAACCTTCCATATGGTGGCTTCCTGTCCAAGTTTTATGTGGAGGACATGCACAACTTTACCTATGCACAGATTCACAGCAGCCACTGGGGAGTGTGTGCCCCTGACATTATTCTCAAACCCCAGTTCCTGGTCTATGTTTACGGCATGACAGTGTTCATGCTCCCTTTGCTCTGCATGTTGGCCATTTACATTGACCTGCTATGTAAAAAGCGCAGAAAGAGTTGTTTTAGTCATATACAATCCCCAAAACATGACTTATCCCGTGTCCATTTCCTGACTCTGTCAATTTCCCTTTTAATCCTGCTGTGTCTGCCTGTCATGATTATTCATATTCGTTTCCTTTTTACGCCCAATTGCAATCTTCCTGCTTGGGTGCATGCAGTTGCCCAGTTCCTCTTCCAGATGTACAGTCTTGTGCCCCAGATCCTTTTCACTCCTTTACAGAGACAGACAAGGAAAGAAAAGGCATCCTTTCCTCTTTCTATTCCCAACCTTCCACCTACAGTATCCCCATCCAGAATAAAATCTGTCCGTATGGCCCTATGTGAGGCAGTGCAGTCAGCTCCATGGTCTTCAGCCAAACACTCCCTTAAAGCCAAAGTGTGTCCAGAGGTGTAAATTCTTTGAGAAGTAGATGATGTGAACTTTTGTTTTGAACATAAACAGTTTTCATCATCTGCTAAAGCTAAATAACCATCCTATACAATGTTTTTTTCATGTTTTGGTGGTGTAACAAATAGCTAATTATTGAAATTCAAATTGCTTGTAGACTAAAGAAGACTAAATACAGCACATATCTGTTTGTTGTTCTCTAATCAACAACCTCATGCCCAGACATTATGAATAACTTGCAAATGAAAAGGCCAGTTAATTATCAGGTCCCAAACCAAATGTCAGTGAGAAAATTAAGTCTCCAGATGATGACTACTATTCTGATCACAGATGTCTGTTTTCTTTGACTGCTCTTCCTATGGGTCTTATTCTAAGCCTGTTTTAAGTCTCTGCTAAGCCAACCACCAGTAATGTAGATATATGAGTGACAGCGTTTAATTAAACATTCATTAATGACATAGTGGTCCAGAGAGGATGCAGCGTTGTAGAGAAAACATAATTAACCTGGTTATGACACATTCTTCATGGCTGTTTTGATTAAACTTGTAAATACATTGTGAAGCTCTTTGTAATAAAAAGGCCTTGCTCACACTAATTGGATTGTTCATCTTGAACCATGCTGGTGCAAGAAATCACTGATGGAGGAAAAAGAAGGAATCCATCTCTTTTTGCATGGAACATGGGCACCACAGTCAAAGAGTTTTCTTTTTTCAGTTTCTCCTAATCACATGCCTTTTTTTCTTTCTCAGGTTTAAAATTTGTTCTTTGCTCTTTCTGTAAGTTAATTTCTCAACACTTTCTACTGATCTTTACAGATTTTCCATTTGTTCTCTTACTTGCCATGTCTTTTCCTGCTTTCTGTGTCTTCTTTATATATTAAAAAATACACAGACGTGTTCTATCGCGTGTGATGAGAACATATTATTGATATAGAAATCTGGTAAGGGAAAAAAGATTTCCCTAGTTTCCCTGCTGTGGCTGCCCATTCAATTGTTCTGTCCGCCTGAAAGCTTCCTGATTATGCTAGGCTTCGACACACTCAGCAACCTCAATCAATGCCTCATGCTATGCTGCTGCTCTGTACACACCTCCGTGCCTTGCTGGTCACACTGCCAAGGCCAACTAACAAATGCTGTGTTCACTGTCCCACGGTTGAATTTAAAGGTGGATAAAACTGTGTCTAATCCAGCATGTAGCCATCAGAAATATGAAGTGTTTTTTTGTTGGACTGTGATATTTATGGCAACTAATAAAAATGAAATATGACATTATAAATATGACATCATAAATGGGCCATAAACACACATTTTCTGATGTTAATCCATTACAGGACATGAATTGGTGAAACTAGCAGAAAGACACAAGAACTCTGTTATTCATAGATTTATTGCTGTTATTATTAGCTGGATGATGGTACATTTATTTATGTCATAAAACTGGGGATGAAACTGACTGCTGTCTGGCTCATCTCTGTCTCATTTTTTCTCATGCTTATCCATTCACTCACCCCAACCAGTTGAGGCAGAATTCCTCTGTTAAAAGAAGGTTTTTCCTCTCCACTGTTTGGAGTTTGATTCTGTTGTGATTTGGTGCTTATAAATAAAACTGAATCGATTCAGTAATTACCCTCTATGATCACAGGGGTTCTTTGAATGTTGTCTGGTCCAGTAGTAAAACTAGACTATTACAGTGAGATAATTTCCAGGATGAACCAGAACAAGTAGAAACAGCATTAGTAAGTCGTGTGAATTTGACTGTGACACTTTATCGGGAAAAAAAAGTTTTTTTTTGATGATTTTTTTTCTTCTGTGAGTTATTGTATCTAACAAACACAACCAGACTGACTGCTGGGAAAACAACAGATAAAAACATATAAACAGACAATCCTCTCCAGTTTATTGCCCATCAACCATGGTGGAGCTCATAGAAGGACCTGTTCTAACTGTGCGTTATCGTAAAGTGAAGATATGTCTGGCGTTGACCTGTGTATACGTGTTTGTGAATTGTTTGTTGGCCAAGGTGTCAATTCATGCTAGTAGCGCCTGGTATGTCCATTACTTTAATTGCCGTTTGACAATCTGTCTTTATGACAGGCGACCATGGAGCCTTGCCATTGATGGAAGAGAAACACATCGATCTATCACCCAGCGACCTCCGGCGGCTTTCAAATCTAGCCCTGCACCCAGATGGACATGTTGAGTGCTTCTCGACAGAATCTGGTATTGACTGTGTGGAAGTTAATGGCACAGTCATATTTTTCTTTGTGCATCTGACTGAACTGTCCTGTCAGCCTTTCTTCCCCACTATCTGTCCCTATGATTCATTAGCAGTGCCACAGAATTTTCTGTTATGTTTATTCTATTTATTCTGAATGAGCTGGCAGTTGTAACCAGCTCTACAGCCTTCATTTTTATCTTCGAACCTATAATTCCACTATTCCCCATTGATCTAATCACATGCTCCGTCTCCTGTTCTCTTTTGACAGGATTTCAAAAACAAAACCTGCTAATTACACAGTAAATACACACAAAAACAGACTAATCCCCAAGGTTATTTTTGGATTCTTTTTTATTTTGTCGTGCTTTGTATCTTTCCCCTATAAAGAAATAGTTAGCTATATATCAACAATGACACATGAACTCTAAAATAAACAAGAGTGAAAGACAGGAGAAGAGACAACTAGGCACAGGAGACAAAGGGAGAGAAAGACTGGGAAAGAGGAAAGGGAAGAGGAAAAGAGTGGAAAATAGACAGCAATTTCTCTACAGTAGAACCAAAAGCAAACCATGGGAATTGTACATTTCTTTAACATTTACAATTAT
>OMLM01008314.1:66469-79997 GCA_900302695.1 Helostoma temminkii
GTTGCTTCATAACGTTTTCAATAGTAAACTGTTTTCTTGTTCTTAAAAGTTTCATTTAATTTATGTTGCTGTTCTTTTTTTATACAAATAAGGAATTCAGAGATATGTATACTGTTCTGTCAACATGTCTATTGTATGTAGGGATGTGTGCATGTATCTGCATATGTGTGGTAGCATTCAGGAAAAAAAACATCCATCCATTTTATTCTCCCATTCATGCTTTTTTCTATCACTCCTCTTGCCCTTCTTAATAAGACTTTTAAACCTTTTTATCTTCTTAATGACATTCTAAAATAATTAAGCTTTTCTATAATGCCTGAGCAAGTCATATTCCTTTCTTCTTTGTGAGGAACACAGTCCAACACTAATCCTTTCATTATTAGGAGCCAACAAAGAGGGAGTGATAGAGGGTGACAGACAGAGAGAAAGAGAGATACTGTATAAGGGCGAGGGCAGAGGATGGTAACAGGTGAATGCAGAAAAGGAGAGTTTCTTTTAAAGGACAAACCATCTTTTTTTTACTGTTACAGTGAGGGGAAAAACATCACTGAACATCACTACTGTTTATTATAGATTATAGATTATTGGCCACCCAAGAGCGAAAGCAAAACAGGAGAGTTACCTTGTTCATAAAGTTTGGATTCCTTTGACTCTGGGCATATGCACTACAGTGTAGCTAAGGAATAAATATGAGCTGCACTCTGTAGACATGATGCTTTGGCAAGTTTAAATTTTAAAATTTTGAAGTGTTGAGCACTCCTGGTAGCTCCTGGTCATCTCTCTCTCCCCCTCCTCAGCTCACACTCCCTGCTTACACACTACTCCCCTTGACTCTGCCAGTTAAAGATTGAGTTTTGTGAAATGGATGTTTTTCTCCAGGCATGGAATTATAGCAGTCATCTGCCTCTAATTCCCCTTCCACTTTGGTGGCTACATGGCCAGAGTGCCAGTTTTCTTTGTGCTCCCTGCTTCCCTCTCGATCAAAATAATTATGGCATCATTTTGTTATTGTCTACATTCACCTCTCCCTCTCCCTGCTCTCTCTTGCTCTGTCCATTTTCCACGGTTTCTTTGACTTACAGTATATGGCACAATCGTTAATGGCTAGTAGGTCTATAGGGCTCTCTTTTTCTCAGTCTGTCTCATGGTTTATGTGTGTTCATATGGAGGATATGGGGTGAAATGGAGTGGGATGGATTGGCTGTGTGCAGTATCTGTATACAGTCGTTTTCAGAAGGCCGCCTGTTATGGCGAATTGTATAAGTGTATGTGTATGTGTGTGCATGTGTGTTTGTATACTGTATATAAGAAGGGAGACAGGAAGAGGAAGGGATAGAAGGATGAGGTCAGAAGAGACAGGGACAGGAAAGAGATAGGGCTACAGTAGGTACTCCTTCTTGCCCTGGCTTGCGTCGTTCCCATTGAGGAAGGCCTCCTGCACTTCTCCATGTTCATCCAACCCACTGGCCTCATGGGTGAGATAGGAACCTGAATGAAAAGACAGAGAGAGCGACAGAGAGAGAGAGAGAGAGAGAAAGAGAGACGAAGAGGAAGATTGGAGTGGGAAGGTTAGGTGGCAAAGCGTCATTATCATTGCAGCGTCATGCAGCATTATCAAACAAATCAGTGCTAATATTATTGAGTACCATACCTGTGTCTGATTAATTCATTAGTTAACTGATTGTTAGGTCAATACCAAGCAAGAATAGGCTCTCGGGTGCGGTATGAGCCTACCAGCAGAAATTAAGGGTAGAGGATGATTGTGCGCATAGAAAAGGCAAAAGAAGAGGAAGAGGTAGACAAGATAATAGAGAATAAAAGACAGGAGGAGAAATTGGCAGAAAGGATGGAGGGAAGGTTAGGTGAAACAGATCAATGGCAGGTTTGAATTACACAGAAAACACAGAATCAAACACATTTTTATACTTTTCAGATTCGAATGATTAATGATTCAGTGCAGTGCAGGTTGAGGAGAGCAAGAGCCACTCAAGCCATCTTCCAGTTAGAGTGTCCCTTCTCTCCAGGGGTGAGTGACATTCTCATTCTTGCTACTGCAAAGGTTGACTGGCATGCTGACAGTCACAGAAGACAGAAGACAAAGCCCTAATGGCCCTGTCTCAACACTGATTGGTCCTAATGGTGCTGTGTTTGAGCTGATTGGCGATCAAGCCATACTGAATGTTGACTGATGGCTTGTCTAGCCATAGGGTAAGAAATGTTTGTCTGCAGCTGGCTAAACTGTTCCTGGATCATTTCTTGGCAGCTGTGGTGTACAGTCAAAGGCTGCCAACATAAGGGCACTTAAAAAGATAGGGAACGCAGAGATGCTGCTTTTAATTGATGAGCCTTAATACTAACATATAGTCATAAAACATGGAGACCACACCTACATTTCCCACCCCACCCTAACTCTTCCACTGTCCTAGCCAAGGTCATTTATCATGGACAGTGCCTGACTGGAAGGGAGCATCCTATCTTGTCTGCTGGTATGCTGACAGTTTTACACCTTGGTTTAAGAGATTGTTTTTACAGAATGTGGGTGTAACTGGCCTCCAGTGAATTTTCTTTCACATGTTAAGTCAGAAATGAGAAAGAGGGCCTTTGAAAATTGTTGTGCTAAATATGCCAACACATGTCCGCTGCTAGGGAAAGAAACTTTTGTGTATTTGTGAGTGTGTGTGTTACCTTTCTGTCGGACGGAGCACCAGATGGTGACAATGAGGACACAGATGACAGTGAAAACCAGAAATGCCAGAACACCACCTATCACTGCATATGGTACTGCACTGTGTGTCTCTACAACTGCACCAGGATCTGAGAAATAACAAGAAAGACAAATAGTGTCTATTATTTCAGTGTTGGGTAGAAAGAGTAATATGGAGATAAAGCAAGAGAGCAGTTAAGGTAAAAAAATGAGAAAAAAAGGGTTGGATCAAAAATAAAAGCAGGAGAGATGCAGGGAAAAAAAGAGAAAAGATCAGAGAAAGAAAGCACATTAAAACGCCAGTGCGGGCGAGAGTACAGGGAGTAAGATAGGAGAAAAGAAAAGTCGATATCTTCCACCCAGCTTGCATTATCACCTTTTATCACCCCCCACTGTACAGAATGCGAGGCAGTCAGAATAAAGAAAAGGTAAGAAAAAGGTGAAGAAATTTGGAGAGAGAATAAAGAAATAAATATGTCAACCTCTACAACCCCACTCCAGCCAAGCACCTGTCAACAGCACAATGCATTTTGAATGAGGGAAACTCTGGGAGTGTTTACACCAAGAGTATATGCAGCCCTGGGAAATGAAGTCAAACACCTCACCTCCAGATGAGCGAAAACAGATAAAAAGGTAAGAAAGGCAAGTTAAATTCAGTGACATTCTGTAGTATAAAACTGCAGTAATGCAGTAAGGAATTATTTGTGTTAATCGCACCGTTCACCACCTTTATATAATGCTATATCAAGCACAAAAACTAAGTAATAATAAAGGGAAATGCAGGTTAGTGATTAATAATTTGTGAATTAAGCAGTTAGTAAACTGACAGAAAAAGGTTTAATTAAAAATGTTTAATAATTGATTAATTGTTTGACTGATTTGTCAGGCAAAACCAGTAAACACTCACTAGGTCTGGCTTCATATATGTGTTTTTACTGCTTTTTGTCTTTGTTTTATATCACTTACATCACAGTACTGAGACTGTTTGTCAAACAAAACAACCAATCTGAATACTTCACAATTCTACACAATTGAGCTCTACCTAAGTTCGTCAATTTTTAAAGTATTTGCTGAACAATCAATCAATCAATCAACATTTAAGACAAAGCTTCTTGTGTGTACAATTTCATAGTTTAATACTGGCTGACAATAAAGGCAGATAAATAAGGTGCAGGGATGAAAAGAAATGTAGTAAGGTATAAATGAAGATAATCTGTGAAGCAAAAACAGCTTGATGATTGTTACAACAAATTTTTTTCTGATAGGACTGAAGAGGTTTAGTGTAAGACAGTCCCTAAGGTCAATAGCAGGAAAGAACAGAGTTATTAATGCAGCCCTTGAACATTGGTAAAATGGAACTGAAACACAAATCATTAATACACAGTAATAGTTAAAGATCAAGGAGAGGAGAAAAGAGTGACGGAGGAGCTGAAATAAAAGAACAGGTAAAGAGAAAATATTGCTTCTCATCAAGCACTGTGACAAAAACATTCCTGTTTTTGTACATCAGTAATGCTATATGCAAGCTTTAGCATACAGTGTGTGTAAGTAAATATGTGTACACCCATGACAGGATCAAACAGTTGGCCAAACCAATCCACCAGAAATGAAAAAGCAAGCACTGAAGTGCTCTATGTTTACGTCATAACACCATGTTTTTAATCCACTGTGGCCCAGTACTCCACAAGAAATGACTGACAGCATTAAAAAGCATATTGTTACTCTGAGATGATACATCAGCATCAACTAAATGCTGTGAGGCTGCAGTTTTTCCTATGACTCTTTATGACATATCCGCACAGGCCCAGCAGGTGAACAACCTCTACCTGCCACAGACAGTGGCAGCAGCAACAGAACAAAACAACAGGGATGAGTCGGCTCGCTTTGATTCGTCTCTGATTTTTAAGCAACATAAGAGAGACGGGGAGCAGTCAAAGGTGTAGAAATATACATAAGAGACTTTGTTGAATATGTGTCTGTGTGAAGGAATATCTGAGATAAATACATTGTGAAGTTAAAACAAGAGGGAAACAAGGGAAAGAGAGTGTACACACACACAAGGTAGCAGAGTAGTACCATGCAGCCATTATTTCTCCTGCTGTGTAACACTCATCAAAATACAGTAAGACAACCACCTGGATTCCTTGTCTCCCTCTTTCTCTTTCTGTTTGTGTAGCATCTAAGACCTCCAGAGGCCAGTGCCAGTCAGTTAAAGACTGGGTGCGTTGCCAGTTCCTTAAACCCTTAATGCAGATTCATTAACAATACCCAGCAAGCACGGGGAGACTCACCTCAGATCACACATACACTCACGTACACAAATGCTGACTTGGCATTGAGTGTGTGGGGAGCATCAAATAGCTTGTGATGAGAAAGAGGGAGAGGGTGGGTGGTTGTGCACAGCGCATACCCAAGTGTGCAAAGGCACGTATGCTCGTGTATATGCAGGGCAAAGGAAGGTTGCAGCAGATAAAGGATGCGTGTGCGTGTGTTTGTGTGTTGGCCACCTGAGAGCCATCAGATGAGAAGGGGAGTGGAAGACACCAAAGGTGACTAGGGAAGGACAAGGATAGATATGGAGTATAGCAGAGCCAGAATAAAAAGGTGTGTGTGTGTTACCTTTCATGTCCGGGTCGAAGCTAGGTGTTAGGAGGGTTGGGGTGGCGGGATGGGAGGTGATTGGTTGGGTGGTAGAAGGAGTGGGAGGGGCCATGGTAGTGAGAGACACATTATCTACAGACAGACAAGGAATGGGATAACACATACACAAATGCTATTATCATGCAACACGCAGTGACATTTTAACATAGAAATTGCAGGACTTTATAGCAAACTAACTACTGCACATAAAACAAGACACATGCTTTATTGTAGATTAATATTAATTGAATTTCATGGCTGCTCTGCCTCAGCACTCTGCACAATAATCACTGGACAGAGGTCTCCCAGACAACTAATTTATTCGAATGAGTTAAGAGAGGGAGGCACAGATATAAAACACAAGAAACAGGGGACAGAATGATTTTAAACATGCTGATCAGCAGTTAAGACCAAAGCCATTTTGATAGCAAAGACAAATGTCACTAATTATTTTCCACCACTGACTATGTGCGTGAAATGGAATCGATCTCGACCCCTGACAAACAACAAGGACAAGGACAAATGATGCTCTCTGGTGGACCTCTATCTGATAGGGTTAAAGCAAAGGTTTACAATGAGGAAGACATGCTTTAAAGTGAGGGCTGAGGAAAATTACAACTGGCAGACTGACATTCATCTAGAAAGCAACTGGAATATATAGGAACACATTTCTATCACTGACACATTTTCTACGGTACCGTGGCAAAGAGAGACAGAGACATTGTCTATGACAGATGCATTCCCAGTGGAACAGAGCCACACAGGGACAGTCTCATTCAATGCTGAACAATAGCTTGGATCTTGACACATTCTCCAGATCAATGGCTGATGCACAATGGTAGGTAGAGAGGTAGAAACAGACAAGTTCATATTGCTGTTAAAGACAAAAATAATGGCTGACACAAACTAAAAGAGGGATGGAGGAGTGGGTGTGCAAGTGTGTCTCTGTGTGCGTATCAGCACTCTGAGAATGAATAACACGCTACTTCATCAAACAATCTCTATAAAATCCCAACATGAAAGGTAGTCTGTGTGCTCCAAGTCTCAGGACACACACAAACACACACACACAAGAACAGCTTGTTTGAAATACATGCAGGCTTGTGCACACACATACACATATGAAGACCACATGTTCACACATACTAGCGCACTACTGCACTCACAAAGGTATACAGAAACACACGCACGCACACGCACACACACACACACACACACACACACACACACACACACACACACACACACACACACACGCTGCCCTTTCTGCTCAAGAGTAATTTATTGGTAAGTATTCCTCTGTCTCTTCTATTCCTTTCTCCCACTGGCTCCAGGATCATCAATCTCTTTTTGCACTCTTCTTATGTCAGCACTATGCCGCTCCCCTCCTACTTTTTTCAAGCCCAGCTTTGTCTTCTTCTTTCTGTGGAGAAATGTACTGTACATGATGCACAGAGTATTTAGAAAAAAAAGTTTTATGTGAAGAGAAAATGAGACAGAGGGGGAAAGTAAATTGGACCACAGAGAGCAAGAAAAATGACCACAGAATTAACTAAGTGTGTGTGTATGTCTTCTAATGATCTACTACTACTCACTATTTGAGCATATGTGTTGCATGTGTGTTCAGATACATGTATGTGTGCATGTGCCACTTGAGCCTTAGGGAGTAGGATTAATGGCTGGGGTTACTGCAATAATTAGCTGGACGCTGATTAATTTCTCTTGATTTTCACAGTGGTCTAAAATATTTCTTTCTTACTATTTCCAACTTTTTCTTATATTTCCATTAATGTCTTCCACTTTATTTTCCCATTTCCTCTTTTCCAAACCCTTTGTTCCCTCACTCCCTTCTCCCTCTTTCACTCTCCTACTTCTCTGGTTTCACTTCTTGGTGACTATGTTCCCTCACTTCAACTTAATTAAGTAGAATTCAATACAGCTGTCATTCTCTTAGTCGATAGCGTCCTTTCTTTCTACATCATATTGTTATTCATTAACACTGTATGGCTGCCAATCAGGCACACAGCCCATGTTATTTGCAGGGATGGATGTGGTGGCACTTGTGATAATGACGTCTCTGCTTGTATCTCATTCTTGAAGAAGTGTGCCTGAGGATACTCCATTTCTATTTTGGTTGAACCCTGTTGTTTTTTCAAGTTTCCTGATTGTAAGGGCTTTGTCCAGAGCACTAGTAGCTCCAGCTGTTAATCAGTGCTTTGAATGAAGACACTGGTCAGAAGTTGACTGCTGAGGCCAAAACAGATTGGCTGAAGAGTCATTGAGAATTTACTCAGATACCTATATAGGTGCACTGTCGTGTGTGGAGGAAAATGGTACAGAAGAAATTATTTTTCAGACTAAATTGACTCTGTATTATCTCTGTCTAGCTTCCTCTGCCACTAGCCCCCAACCTTTTTCCATTTTCATTTTCATTCTATGTTTTTTGAAAGTCTCACTTCATTAGACAGAGGTCTACATATGTTTTTCATTCCAATTATTCTGACAGCTCATTACAGTAGCTAAGAAGACACACTCTAATCCCTAGTCACCTAGTATCCCTCTCTTTCTGACAGTGTCTTTCTAGCACTCCTTCTTCCTTTTCATGATACTTTTTTTATAAGACTATTAATCCCCCTATTCTTCCCCTTGTTCACTTCCTGTTGTAGCTGTATGCACATGCATTCACATATTTGTTGTATACATGTGAGTTGCATATTTGCCAATACTAACAATTCTTACTATATCAGTCCATCACTACCTATTTCTCTCTCTCTTTCCATCTCTCCCACTCTTCCATGCAATTCACCTGCAACTGGTTTTATTGGCTTAGCAATTCATCTGAGTGCAGCAGTTCAGTTCTCTTGTATACAGGAGCCCTCTAAATTTTCACCAGACAAACAGCAACACTCTCCCCTCAGTCACACGCATACACATTCACACATACCTGTGTTAATACATGCACATAAAACATTCAATTTTGTCTTAACGATGGTGGTAAATAGAAGAAACAGCTAATAGATGCCACATTCTTTTCAAATTCAGCAGGAACTTGCTGTGAGTGTATGTGTGTAATGTGTATGAATGCGTATGACTGTGTGTGCTCTGTGATTTATTCACAATTAGTTCTCACAATTATATTAGTGACTCGCTGAAAGTAGGAGAAGATTTTATTGTATTAACCTGTGCACACGCATATATAAACACCAATAATATCACTTTCTCAAAATCATAAACATGTTAAAACCCACACACACATTCACATGTACACACAAGTGAGACGAGTCAAATGAAGCTCAGCTTCAATGCATCATGTCTTTGCTACAGCACGGGCTCCCTGGAGAGTTTCTCACTCCTTGCTCTCTATTCTCCTTCGCCCACATTAAGCCCATCTCCCTTCATAAAGTGACAGAGCCTAAAGCACCTGCGACAAATTGGCAGGATCTTTTGCTTGCGCTTGTGCTCAGTGTACAGACCCTGATGGCAGATAACTCTCACAGAGGGAAGGTTGACACGAAGTGAGAGGGAGAGAGACAAGAGAGAGCACTGGTAGTTTTTCTGCACCTGAAATAAAATGGTTTCTTTTCTGCTAGCTCATCATTTACAACATATCCTCCAGCGCTCCCTCCTTGCCCCTGCTTCCTCCTACAGGTCACAGTTGGGTTCCCTCTGGGAAGGCTGGAAGCCAACTAAACTGACATTTTGTTCATGCATCAGGCCACAGTACTGAATGTTAACCTGTGTTCAACCTTCATCGTCCTTCTCTTTTCATCCATCCCTCACTCCCTCCTTCCATCAACCCATCCACCCATCCCCAGCTCCTCTCTTACATTTCTCTCTGCCTTATTCTAGAAAGCTAGGCCCTCTTCAACTAAAGAGACAGAACTGCAGCTGAAACAAGAGCAGAGGGTAAACCAGCGGCAAGGTGAGAAAAGGATGAAAGGGTGTGGGAGGAGTGGACAGAGGGAGAGGAACTGAACAAGAGGTGTAAAAAGGGTGAGAATAGCAGTCAGAGGAAAAAATAGAATGATGTCCAGGAAAGGAATGAGAAATGGGAGAGAGAAGGAGCAGTTATAGGAGAGAAAGAATTAGATAAGAGATGAGAAAAGGTACAGTATGGTAAAAGAAGATGGAGAGGTTGAAATAATCTTGACTGAAATAGACTATACAATCGGAGAATGAAAAAGGAAGGTCTTTAGCAATAACTGAAATGCTCTGCCACAAAACATGATATTCGCTACTTAAAAAAAGAAAAAACTAAGACACCTACTATAACAACGTGGGTGCGGGACAGAAAAAAAAAACACACTGTGGATAAATGTTAGAGTTATGAGTCATCTTAGAATATTTTACGGCACAGAATCACAATTTTTCAGTATTGACAGCTGAACTTCTTAATAATTCATCAAAATATTTTACTTTTCTTACACTATATTAAGTATATAAGTCGTGCATGATGGTATATTTGCACTGGCAGTGATGTATAGCAAAAATGCTGTTCTGAAGTTATGGTACATTTACCAAGATACCCTAGCCCCACTCACTGGAAACCTGAGGCCTGGATTAGTGGAGTTCATTTGACATTTCTTGAGAAATTAACTCCACATTAACCAGATTATTAATTGTGACAAACAGAAAAATAAAAAGTTACTTTTATTCTTTGACTAATAAATATGGGGGCTGGATCAACAACTCTGAGCTCTGTGAGATAAGGTTTGAAACAATATGCCCAGTGGGCGAATACATATCTTTTTAAAGTATGGGAACCCACCACAGCTACAGGACTACAGCAGGAGGTTTTAAGAAGCTGATTTCTGGAAAGCTATAGTGCAAACGCTTATATGGATTATGTGAAGTACTGGTCTTTTATGGATTTTGGTTAAGGCAACACTGCTTATTTTAAATGTTTTTGTATTTTAAAATAAGAGAGTAGAAGAAAAAGTGAAATAAATCAAATTAATGACCAGCAAAAAGCAACTACGTGAAATAAAGAAGAGATGCAAGAAAGAAGAAATGCCACAGAAAAAAACTAATGAAGGAGACACAAAAATACGGTGAGGGTGGAAACTGAGGAGGAGGGAGACAGGCAGAACATTTTTTTTACAGAGATGGCAACACACATAAAAGCTTGACATGTCTAACCTACTGGGATAGAGAGAGAGAGAGAGAGAGAGAGAGAGTGAAAGGGTACGGAGAAGAGAGAAAGGAGAAAGTGGGTGGGGATGTCACCTTTCATCTTGCCACTGTTTCCACCCTTGATGCCTACTAAAAGATGCCATTATGTGTATCATTTGAAGCTACACATGCTTGTACAAGAATGTGTTTGTTGACTGTGTGTGCATGTATGTAGAAGAGAGAGCGTGGTGGATGAGGGTGTGCTAACCAAATGTTATGTAAGCTATGTCTACACTACCAGTCAAACGTTTGGACACACATAAGAATTACCATGTTTATTCATGAAAAGATACAGGTTTTCAGCTGTGTTACCATCATTGCAAATAAATAAACTTGCATTAGCAAACAGCATGCTATTGGTACTAATGTTTGCTAATTATAGGCCTCTGTACATTTATGCAAATATTGTCCATTAAAAAACAGCTGTTTTCAGTTATTTACAATATGAACAATGTCTACACTGCATTTCTGATCTATTTGATGTTATAAAATCTGCTTTATTGCAAAAATATGGTAATTTTTATGTGTTTCAAGCCTTTTGACTGTTAGTGTATGTCTCTTCTCTCCATCAGTACATCTGAGTCAAAAGGACAAACCTGCTGAGGGACAGGAGTGTGCACGCAATTAGGCCAAACTACAAACAGATTTGATGTGAAACCACAGAAACCTATAATGATCAGCTAGCTTTGCACTTCAGCATTGCTAGCATTGCATTATTGTCTCATTACTCCAATTGTGTACCTAATTGACTGCAAGTTCACTCAGTTGTTACACACATATGGATTACCCAGCACTATGCACATGAAAACCTTGTTTTGATATCCAGAGACAAAGTTGGCCAATTTGTCACGTTTCCTGAAAATGTGGTGATACAAGGTTTTCATGTGATGTTGCAAACTCCATCATCATCATCCTCCTCTTTCAGCCATAGTGTTCAGTCTATCTGGGTCGACATTCATGAAGTATTTAGCCTGCATCAGTGAATCTCAGTGCAGCATCTTGGAAAATTTGTAAGACAACAAAAGCCCCTAACCCACATCTTCCTTCCCCTCTGATATCTTTGCTCATACAACAAAGTTGATTCGCCTGAATTTTTGAAGCAACAGATGTTCCACAGTTGTTTTTTGCCAACTGTAACTGTGTAAAATTCACAGTTCTGTCAGATTCTGCACTTTATTAATACCTTGCATTGTGTTAACTTCTGTGAAGTTGTCAAAACAGAATCTTTATTTATTGCCCTTAGAAATGTGAGTAATTCTGAATTCCTTGAAGAGACGAGTGTGCCACAAGAGACAAGACAAACTGGTTCCTTATGAGGGGTAGCCTGAATAATGATGTTGAGGACAAGCATCAGAGCAGGTTAGCCAATGTCTTCTTTTAGAATCAATATCTCTGTTGAATCAATCGCACAGGAGGTTTAGTAGAGGTTTCCTGTTGTGTACTGAAACGGGAAAACAAATAAAGCTGAAAGATAGATGAGCCAAACATCAAGATTTAATGGATCTGTTGCCCAGTGCTAGAATAGCCAGACTCCAAAGACACTAGAAAGATAAAAGGATCAATAAAATTTAAATGATAAAAAATCATCAAACCACAAGAAAAAGAAATATGCCAAACAAAAGTTCCACGGAACATAAAAGTATTCAGAACAATAGTATAGGACTGGACATGAAAACAACGGGCAAAATCAATAGAGCAAACTTTTAAAAGCTTAAAAAGTCTGAGAAAACTCACAACAATAAAACAATAATGAACTGTTTTGCATGGTTACTCACCATACACTAATAGAGTATAATGATCAGCAGCACGTCCGAAATTGTTCTGGGCCTGGCACAAATACGTTCCATTGTGTGATTGGCTGAGACGGGAAATCTGAAGGTTAGGGCCAGAAATCTCTGCCCTCTCAGGTAAAGTGTCATTAATTTTGGACCACAGAATGTTCCTGGGCCTAAGGGAAGGAGAAAGAGAGAGATTAATGTTTGATACTGAAACTATATGTTCATTGTTTGACTGGGCAAGCCAAGATATTTATTGAACCAAACATTGGCTGATTCTATCTTCTAAAAGGTCATGATGCAGCTAAATATTTTGGGATATATATTTTACATATACAGTAAATGACAAATATTCTGATTAATAATTACAAGAAATATTATTTAAAACATTTTAAATTTGAACCCCAACTCTGATTCATCTTTGTATTGCCACAATGTCTACATCTATTCAAACATAAAAAGGCACAATGTTCTACATCTATTCAAACATAAAAAAGCACAATGTTCTACATCTATTCAAACATAAAAAAGCACAATGTTCTACAATGTTCACAATGTTCTAAATTTCTAGCACTTACATACAACAACTATTATTAAGACTACTATAGACTACCTGTAGTACTAAAGGGTTTTAAAAATGAGAGGGTAAAAGAAAATAATGGATTAAAGCGTAGACACTTAGGAATGCTATAAAAAAGAGGTAAAAAAGGAGGGTAATGAAGCCCGCAGGGGAAGAATGACATGAGATGAAAGTATAAAAGAGGCTTGAAGAAGGAGCCAATGGCAAAAGAGGTCTGCATCCTAACCAATAACGAGGAGATGGATGGTCAGAGGCCAGAAATGGTGTGAAAAGGTTGGCAGGAAGGAAAGGAGGGCAGATGAGAGAGAAATAGGGTGTCAGATGTGGAAAAGAACAGGTGGAAAGACAGAGGTAGAAAGAGAGTGTTACCACAGATTGAGAAAGGGCAGAGAGAAGAAGAAATGGTGTGCTGGGAGATGAAGGGAAAGCGCAGGCAGACAAAATGAATTGGTCATGACAGACAGGGAGGCAGAGCAGACAGGAGGTGCAAGGATTACAGAGACATCCTTGTGAACAAGACTGTGTGTGTATGTGTGTGAGTGTCATGACTCATGCCACCCTGGCCAGATTACAATCCTGACTCATCTGGGTTCTAATCCCTCAGAAAGTCTAATTAAACCTCTTTCTTGCTTAGTCACACACACTCACTCGTACACA
>OMLM01008314.1:94167-110851 GCA_900302695.1 Helostoma temminkii
ACGGTCTCGGCCGCCATTACACACACACACACATATATATATACACACATATATATATATATATACACACACACACATATATATATATATATATATACACACACATATATATATATATATATATATATATATATATAGACACACACATTTATTTCCCTGCATGGTTTTCAATGCTGCCAGTGTCTTGAGCTCTGTAAAACACCTTCAGAAGGCAAGAAATGTTGTGAGACAAACAGATGGTGGCTGCCATAGCAGGACTTGCTGACTTGGCTGCTTTGGGCCAAAATAAATGTCTATATCTGCAACTGAGCATGTTCTATGTTTCTATGTGCGTGTGTGCACACAATATACAATAGGTGGACATGTGCTTTGGGTGTGTATATGCAGGGCCTGGCATATTGCAATTAAACTACTTTGACATCATCTGATCCTGCCAACTTCATCCAAATTTAATTCTCCCCTCGATTTTAATCTCCTTTAATGAAATACTGAAAGCCTACATATTTATCACATCAGAGGGAACAGAGAGACACAGTGGGTATTGAACAGAAGACGGAAAGAAACCAAGAGGGGATAAAGACAAAGGGGACTCTAATACTCTATGGAACAGAGAAAAAATCTTGACAATTACCACTAATTGTAGTCATTATTGCTCCCATTCTCTGCATCAATATTGTGATTCATATCGGGGGCCGTCAGGGCCTGCCACCGCCATCCCAATTATTTTTCTAATGGCTGTTATTACTCATCACCGTGGCAACAGGGCTAGTCCGCCATTGTTTTAAACAGTGTTAATTGTAATAGTTCTGCTGTGCATCCTGACAAAGTCAGTGTATTGTCTGTGTGTGATTAGTGAGTGACCCATCAAAGCCACCAGAGACAGAGGGAGAGCGACTGAAGAGAAAGAACACAGTTAAAAGTTTGCATCTGTGGGGAAGGCCAGAAAAACTAATTAGCTGTCTATATGAACACACGCTTCTCTTGACAGCTGTCACCCCTTCAAAGCAAAATAGCTGCAGTGGTGTAGCAATAAAGTGCAAAGAGAAGAGACAAAAAAATTAACAGTGGTTGCAAGTGCAATAACTGCGAGCCGCAGTTGCCTGCTGGGAGATGCAACCCAGAAACACCTGCTGGCTGATCTATCTGAGGAATGGAGAGATGGTGGTGGAGTGAGGGCTCTAACCAGGAAATGATAGCAGGGAGTTAGGAAGTGGTAGTTTGGGGAATAATAATGCAGCTGGTGGGGGCTGGACGAAATATACGAGAGATGACGCATATTCTTCCACTGCTGCTCATAACGCAGCTGGGTACAGCACTTTAGTTTGACTGTAGATTTTATAGGCTGCCATTCACTTCAAGGCCATGCGCCTGAGCTTCTGATCACTAGCATATTGGAGCACAGAAGGGAAATGAGAAGTAGGGGGTAGGAATCAACCTCTCTGACAGAGGTATTAATCTGGCCCCCATTAAAATCTGTGCCCATAATAAAATACCCCAAAAGCATCGAATCATATTAAGAGGCAGAATGCTGAGAGCAATCGATACTGTGGTAGAGCACTGACGACTATGATCAAAGGACAAATAAAACAGCAGGGGAAAAAAAAGACAATCACTTCTCTCTCCAACCAAGCGGGGGCAGTCTTTCATAACAGTGAATTGGTGCTTGACATAATTTGAAATGCCTCTACCCTTGCTGTCATGGCCCTCTGAAAAAAGGCCCCTTTATTTACTGCACCGATAGAGATCTGAGAAGGGCCATCATTTCAAAAAACATAAACAAATAAATAAATAATAGGTGTGCAAATTCATAGGACAAGGCTGTTCAGGGGCCCGTCCTAATGGTCCAGCAATAGAGTTGAGTTATGAGCCAAAAGAGACACGGGATAGAGGGACAGAGGGAAGGGATGAAGGGAGGTGTGGAGAGTTAAAAGAGGGGGATTTGGGAGGCAGCCAGGTGGACTGCTGGCTCACCCTTGGTCACGGTAAATTCTAGAAACTGCCTCAGTGGTGCAGGGTTAGTGGCTGAATTACCGCCTTGCTGCGTCTCTCACCCTCAGATTCACTATCCTGTTATTTCGCTCTCTCCATGTTTCTGAGAGTGAAGAGAGGAGAAGATAGAACAAAAAGACAAGCCACATAAGAGATGAGCTGTCTCCATTTGCCCCAAACAAGCCCCCATGTATCCTTGAAGCAGAGCAGTCACCGTCTCCCTATTCATTATCTCTCATTATCTTTCAATTGGAAGTGAGCCAAGAGCTTGTATTTCTTTGCATGCTGGCCACGGATTTACAAGGAAATCGATGCAGGAGACCATGATGCACAAGCCCTTATGTTATTACTCCTTTAATTAAAACAATAACAGCAGCTTGTAGTTTCCACTCTTATGGGGTCGTCCATTGGCATCTTCTCCATCTCTTCCCATCTGGATGTACATTCTTTCCATTATCCTGAGAGTCTGTGAGGCGAGTCAGTTTCCACAGTATGTATGCAAATGAAGTCTGCTATGTTTATGTGTAGCACGCATGTGTATGTATGTGTGTACGAACATTTGCTCCAGGTTAATCATAGAGCTTTGCGGTATACTGCCTCTATGAAATAGCTGACTTTGAGGTTCTTCTCCATACTTCCCTCTGCAGACCCACACTTCTCCCCCATTCCCTCTACCCCCTTTCTCCTCCCAGTCTAAAATTATCACATCATCTCTCTCAGGGAGCCAGAACTCTGCCAATCAAATCCAGTGCAAAGAAAAAAATGTTCCCTCTATAAATAATACATAATCCTTTACAAATCTTGCTTTCGTCTATCTCATTACCTTCAATTCTGTCGCTTTTTCCTGTCTTCCTTCTCTTCCCTCTTCTCTGCTCAGTCTTTCGTCTTCCCTCCCTAACTTACACTTATTCCACCTCTCATAATTTTCTCCTCCTGTTGTCTTTGTGTCTAATCCCATTCTCACAATCTCACTCTCTTTTTATTTAAACCCACAGTATCTGTCCCTTTTTCTGTCGTCTTTCTCCTTCCCTTCACCCTCCCTTATCTTTTATTGCATCGTTAATCATGAATCTTCCCCATCACTCCTCTCTACTCGTTTTCTTCAAAGCCTTAAGAGAATTGTTGCTACTACTTCTTTGTCTCTTTTTCTGTCAACTCCTGTCCCCTTTCTTTTTCTTTCTTTGTGTCATCCCCCCCCCGCAATAGATTCCTTCCAACCTGCAATACTCTTTCATTCCTCTTGCAATATCACTCTCTGTCTTTCTCCTTAGGTGACTCAGTGGGAATCTTTTCCTGCCTCTCTGTTGGTTTTATCGCCACTCCTTTGCTAAATGTGATTTGTTCTGCAGCTCAAGTCTGCAGCATAATCGCACTTTTCTTATAGTGTGTTGGGAGGGCGGAAGAGAGGGAGCAAGGGAAAGACAGAAAAAAGAGTTAAATGAGTGAATGGGACAAGAGGACAAAACAAATAAGTAGAGTGGGAGGTTTTCCTAACTCTTTCATCTTTTCCTCTACTTTTGCTTCTTTTAATGCCTTCTTTTAATTATCCACTTTCTATTCCCTTTATTTTTCTCTCTCTCCGTCTTTCTCTCGCCGACAGAAACTTCAGACCTTTCCTCATTGCTCTCAGTTACCCACCAGTGTGCTGTGGTGCTGTGAGCACTACAATGCTAATCCGGAAAATCAGCATAAAATCATCTCTTGTCACTCTTGACCTCTCATTGAAACATTTACATACATTTATTTATATAGTTCACATTCTGTTTTTAACAATCTGACTTTGCTCCCCAGTCACGTTGCCTCCATCCCATGCATTGAAATATATTGTCACCCATCTCTGGGCACTTACAACCTTCATTTTCTGCACCTCCAATCCCCTCCTTTGAACTCCTGTATCTCTTGTTGTGACCTTCTTTTTTGTCTCTCTAGCCCTTCAGTGGATTTCAATCGCTTTTCCCTCTCTTCCCTCATCCCTCTTTCTTCCCACTCCCGCTGTATTGCATCTTGCTGAGAGCCTCTTCACCTCTTCTTACCTACACAAACCACCATATTCCTCTCTCCATTTTCCTTTTTACTCCTGTTTTTTGACAGCCAAAGCTGGTTAGCTTTATCTACTGTGTAGGGTTTTATGGCCCGGGTCTGTCACAGCTCCAACAAGCCTGCGACAATGACCACCACACACACCCGAACAGTGGCTTAAAGGAAATTTATAGGGGTATTACGTGATGGCTACCACACTGGAGATTCACCACAGCCAAAAGCACTAGTGTTAACACCCCTTCAAAATCCACCACATGGCTGCCTGCCCTTTGGTGTGTGTCTGTTGTACACTTTGTAAGTACAATGGGAGCCAGGAAATCTATGGTTGCCAAAATCTACAGATGCATTTAAAAAGAGGTTTGCTTTTGTGAAATGGTGTTAAATGTGTACAAGAGAGTATATGTGTGTCCACATTTGGGGTCCAACACAGAACTGCCCTACTGGCATGAATTACATAACCATGCTTACTGCCAAGACACAAACTCATTCTTCTTCCTATCCCTCACTCCCCTATGTAAGCCCAGTCCAGCATCACCCACAACATTCAACAAAGCACAATGTCCTTCTGTTAATCTAATGTGAAAATAGATAAATAAATACAATAAAATAAAAAAAAGCACTTTACCAATGAGCAGCAGGAAGCGACTATATCAATGTATTAAATACATAATAATAATGACATGAGTTATTAATAGCTTATAGCAACTCCGCAACTGATCTGTTTTCCATTTGCTTCATGTTTTTATCCTCTAATCTTATGCCTCATGGTTTGAAATCTCGACCTGACGCATTTCTTTTTGAGGCCCTGGCACTCATTACTTCTTTGTATGCCTCTCTTCCATCTCTGTCTGCACACACAGACTATGTTGTTCTCTATCTCTGTCTCACCACTCCCTCTCTTTGCACTTACAGTACAACTTTCTGTCTAGCCAGATCCTTTTTTCTTATGTCAGTCTGTCTTTCTCCCAATATATATCGGTCTCTTGCACTGCACTTCTCCTCCCATTCTCTTCCTATTCAACAACCTCTCCATTTGGCTAGCTATATCTCTCCCACTCTGGGCTCCAACTTTCTTTTATTAGGTTCTTCAGAGAAACAGGCTTGAGTCACTCAGTATCTCTCCCTTTTCAATGTTTAAATTTTTGACTGTTTCCTTTTAAGTTCTTTGGTCCAGCCATCTCTTTCCCTGCCTGCTCTTTCATTCCCCAGTCATTTCACCTCTTAGGAATACACTCCTGTCTTCATATTCTCTCTCTTCTTAATCTTAATTACCAATTCTAACTTAATTACCGGCATTTTGAACAATCTCTCATTTTATGATTCCATAGCGAGCTATTCGCCCCTTGATCATGTACTGGGCACTGCATTAGATCTCATTCAGTATCACATTACACCAATTAGAATCATATTCACAATTGTGTTCTCTTTTTATATAACAGAACATCACATTACAGTATTTAGAGGTATATCTGCAGGGAGTTTAAATTACAAGAACAAAGAACTTGTGCTAATTTGCCATATCCTGGCTAGAGCGTTTATGTGAATATTAAGTACTTGTTTTCCTGATTTATATAGTGTGATGACACCTGGATTTCCCTCTAGAATATAATTACTGGATGTCTTAGTTGATACATATGCATGTGTATGTGCATGTGAGTGTTCATGCATGCAAGACTTACGAATTATGCACAGGAGCACCAGAACCACGCTGAACAGGGCCAGAGAGATGGGGGCAGGGAGAAGGCGGCAGAGGAGAGAGCTCCGGACAGGCCTCATTGTGTATTGAGACGCAGTGTGTGTGTGAATGTGCACACTTGATCAATGGCTCCTCTGTGACCCTGCCTGCACTGCTACAGACAAACTCTGATTTGTTCACACACTCTGATTTGTTCTCTGCAATACTGCAGACACGTGCACACGCTAACTGCCCAGCTTTACTTCAGGGCAATGAGACAGAAGTTATTATTTGAGTACAACACTTAAAGAAAAGGCTCTTCTGAACTACACTGCATTACAACCCAGACAAAGAGACTGCTTTAGCTGCTAAGTCTTGTAGGACTAAATTGTATCGAGGCCTTCTGCACATGCAGATGTTTGGCCAAAGCTCAAGGTGCAAACAGAGGTAGTGATTTAGATACCTTATCACAATGCAAATGAACGTGGAGACTTTAGCACCTTGTGTTGCTTAAAAAGAGCTAATGGCATTACATGTTTTAAATCCATACAGCATAGACACTTTGCTGTTACAAAGTAGTGCAGGAGCTCAGTCCCATCTAAGCAAAACAACAACAAACCAAACACTGCGAAGCTTGCTATTTTCTGCCACAGTGCTTTGAGCCTCCTGAGACTAATGCCCGAGATTCAGATCAATAAACCAGACAAACCAATAACAAAAGTGACCAAAGCAGACCTGTAACACTGAGCTCTTTACCAACCAGGGGTATTTAGTAATGGCAGCTATGCAATTAACCAAATAAGGAACAACTTAATTAGCTGATCACTGCACACTATGGTGTCAAACTCAGAGCTTGTTTTGAGCACCCTAACAATCAGCCACACAATTAACCACAACAACAAACAGACTGCTTGTCGCCTGTAGGTCAAACCACAAGGAATAGACAACCAATCAATAATACTAAATTTCAGTCAGATATAGGCTGGCGAACTGTCCTACAAAGGAAGTTTATCTGTATTGATGCTGACCAAATTCTACCTTTTATATTAGAGCACCTATATTGCCATGCACTCAAGGGCTGAGAAATCTAGGGCAACAATGTTCATTCTTCAACACATTGTATTTTAATGAGTCAAACAACGGGTTCAGCGTTTCTCAACCACAAACCTGCAGCCAGACGTCAGTGTTCCTTTGAACTATAACTGTACCGGCCAGGCCTCTAGAGAAATGAAGACACCATCTTACTTCAATTCATCTGGAGATAGCTAAGGTCAAGTAAAATCCACAGAGCTTGAGTGCTGCTGCTCTATAAAGACAGAGAGTGGATGTGCTTGCCCTGGGTAGAATGACCAACTTGCAATGGGCTGAGCAAACTGTAGTAAAACGCTTTTGCTTCAAATATTACACTGTTTGGTCTGATATTTTACCCTAGAGACTTGCATCATTCTCACAAGATATCTACCATTATTCGCCTGAATGCCAGAACTATTTTGATATGCTATCATGTATACACTGTCGAGTAAATGGGCAGTGATTTTACATGGTAATTTTAGACTCCTCAATGTAATCACAGGCTATCAGACAGTATAATCATGCAGCATCGACTTGCCTAACTCTTCTTTCCAACATGCACCACTGCAGTCAGCGCCTGGATGCACTTCAGATATACACTCCCTCATATGCACTGATCTGAGCACCTGCTGTGTTCAAGGTCCTGACAATCAGCGAAATCCTGTCAGCATCGTAGATTTCTGTTTAGCTCTGTTTTGTTTGCATGTGTATGTACACGTGCTTTATGTGTATGTGTGTTTGTAATGCAGAGACAAAGCGTAACGAGGTGCCACACACACCTCACTAAACACTATTCGACAGAAAAAAGTGCGTCTGTCATCCTTAGATTACTACACACAATCCCCTCTCTCACTCTCTGTGCCACTGCAAGCACAATGAGGTTTAATGGCGATAGTCCTGACACTTCTGGCAAAGACGAAAGCGGATCATCGCCAATCTTCCCTGCGGCGCTGACTTCACCGGTCAACTGGCTGACACTGAGAGAATTACTGTGTTGGTGTGCACCAGCAGCTTGGGTGTGAAATGCTGTTCATTTCCTCAAATTGTGTTTTGTTTATCCATTCCTTTATTCCTCTAGTCAGTCCATTGCAAAAAGTTAGTTCCCACAAATTTGTCCTTCTTTAGCTTTCCTTCTTTCCTGTTGCTCTATGAAAACCGCTATAATCCCAATGTGGTATGATTGCTGATCACATCCATCTGTCTATCTGATTTCTGTGTTCCACTTGTTTATATAACCTTGGCCTCCCTCCCCTTGCTTAGAATGTGTGTGTCAATGTGGGATCAGTGTCTGCATATTTCGCATGCTTTTTTGTGAAGGTTAGAGTGAATGTGTGTGTGGATGGATCAGTGACAATGGTTGTCTTTCAGGTCAACAAACAGTACCGGCATGTGTGTCTGAATGTGCTGGTCTGTCCAGTGTTGACTGAAGCAGAGTGTACATTTGGTTGTTTGGCCCTTTCACTATCTACTACTCATTAATTTATCCATGCAGGCCCACACAGAGGCACCATAGTGCCTCTTTATGTTAAATGGCGGTTTTTATAGCTGCAGGGATGTGCTGTCTGCTGACAAGAACTGTGTACATGTTTGTGTGTGGCTTTTGTAATTCAAAGCGGATGTGGATAAAGCAGAAATGAATGCGACAATGACTGTGTTATGAGTTATGATGAGAACCTGGCTCAATAAATATATCTGTTCCATATTTTTTACAGAAACAGAAATGATTGCTAACAGCTGGTTCAACCTGTCAGTATATTTTGCATCAAGGCATCATGCATGATGGAATTCCTTTGTTCAAAGCTCATTGCTGCATGTACTATCATTACTGCTGATGACAATAAAGTTGGCAAAACAAAGCCACTTGCCTGAAGCTAACTACACTACACTTTGCATCGGTGACGTTCATTGTGCTATAAAACGCAAAAGGCAACACTATTTTGCTATTATAGCAGCACCTCTACTTGTTCTTAATCAACTGATCATAAACTATCACTTCTAATCTGCCACAAGCTATTTACAAACATCTTTATGCATTCAATTTGAAACATGCTGTTCCCTATTATCAAGTCAAATAAAGTCAAATTTATTTATTAAGTGCTTTTAACAAAATAGGGTCATCACAAAGTGCTTTATAGAGCAACAAAGGACATAATTACTGCCAAAAAGAACACATTGCAAAACAGTGCACGATTTGTGAGCGTGTGGGTATTTGTATGTCTACAAAGTCCCTGTGTGGGCAACCCCCTAATGGGTGTATTTGTTTTTGTCGCAGTGTGTGCGGAAGGAAGGGAGGTAATGGCGAATTGTGTCTCCTATCCTCCCCCATCCTCTTTTTTTTCCTTTGCCTCTCTCTCATCCAAATCAAATTTTTAATGGGCTTCATTGGTGCCACCATGGAATAAGTGTTGCCAAAGCACTTAAGGGGTTTAAGTCAGCGGCGTGCTGAAAATATTAAGCACTCTAACAGCCTTACAAGGATCCCTGCCTGCTTAAGTATGCCGAGGAGGTCGCGCCAGCATTTAATACCAATGGTATTAAAGCACTCCAACAAGGGAGAAGAACAGGAATATAGATATATACAGTATGTACCACAACCGGGAATAGATAGATGGAGGAGAGATTGGTGAGAGAGTCAAAAGAGGTGATGGAGGCATGAAGTGGGAGACAAGGGAGAGTCATAGAGATGAGAGGGGGATGTGTAAGAGAGTACTGAGGTGGAGAAAAGAGTGTAACAAAAGACAAAAGAGAGAAATGGAAATTGAAAAAAGTGATGAGGCAGTTGGAGATATGTAAAGAAGGATCATTTAGGAAATAAAAACAAGCAATGTAGAGGAAGTGAGACGCAATGGAACCGGGCCAAGGTGTGGGAGGTAAGGGTTGATGGGATAGCTGTAAACCAGCGGTAGAGGCCTAATGCAGAGATTCTATCGGGAGGCTTACCCAAGATTAAATTTCTCTTTGTCCTCAAGGCACTTCTTGGGTAAGCGGAAATGTCAAATTGTCAAATATGTCTCCCTGGAGATTGGGCATAAGAGTGGGTTAAGAGCATGCTTCACCCCCCCTTGGAAGTGTTCAGTTTTTTATTACACCTAAATGATAATCAAAAATGTATCACAACTTTCAAAATGAAAATAAATGATTTTTCACCCACTCTTAAATAACTCATTTAAATCAAGACTGGTGCAGTCAGTTGGTTCAACTAGTTAAATGAAGATAACTTGAGGACAGCGAAGGTGTTTCAGGGACAACAGTAGAAATACACCTTTAACTCCAAGCAACTATGCAATAAAGTCATTAAAAAGCACAACTTAGGGCACAACTTGGGGTACAGTTGAATCAATCAAAATTGAAGTATGGAAGTAATATGGCACATGTGTATTTGCCTACAGCAGTCTTCCTCAAAAACTGAGTGCCCATGCAAAAAGGGGACTAGTGAGGGAGGCCAACTACAACACCTGTGACTCATCTGAAGGAGACTGAAGCTTCTTCGTGTGAAATGGAAGGGACTGTACATTTCACAGATATTAGCTAGGTTCAAATGGTCAAAGGTTCAATTCTACACCTTCCAGATACACATGTATTTATACAAGAATCCTTAAACTTCACTGCACTCAGGCGATCTCCACTTAAATAACTGTATGGCCTCTTAAACCAACAGGCTGCACCACTGATGACGTGCGTGAGCTATTTTCAAAGGTAAAAACTCATGCAATGTCCTATTTTCTGTTTTATATTTGTAATAAATGTATATCACTTTGTAGAGATCTGTTTTAAATCAACTGTAATTCAATAAAGGTGGTATAAAGACTTTTTATAGGGATTGTATGTGTTTGTATGTGTGTCTGAGTATGTGGTGGTGGTGGGGGTACATGTACTGTATGTGTGTCTGTGTAGGCGTGAATCTTCAGGGTTTATTAGCTGGCAAAGTGTGAAGAAGGAACACATTCCTGAAAGATAAAGATAAAACAAATGAAAATCTCCCCAAGGGTATTTCAGTAGAGGTGAACATCTAAATATGAATGTATTAATATTATTGTAAGCCTGTGAACAAGTACATACTGCACAGATATCTGTAAATGTATATTTACTTTATAGTCTGAATGCAATTCAAATAGTATTTTCAACATTTTCTTTGTATATAATCTGTTTTGTGTAGCTGTCAAGAAGTCATAGAGTACTAGAGTTGAATCATTCACAGGAAAGTTTTATCTTAACTGCGTGAGTAATCTGCCCTGGGATTCTCTCCAGTGTAAACAAAATACATATAGTACTATATGCAACTACAGTTTAAAATACAGCAAAAACAGTGGGACAAATTTCTCATTTACTATCTTTAACTTTTACAAGGAGAACATAAGAAATGCATAATTACAAGCCACTTTTTTGTGAAAACAACAATTTTGATGCAGGTCTGAGAACATTCTCATAACGGTTGGTATTCTTATCTCCTCCCTGGCCTTCTGTTCTCCTCTTGTCTTTCTGATTTCTTGTTTTTCTGGCTAACTTTGTATTATAAAGCCATGCACAAGCTAATCCAACTGGGTTTGAGTTGAACTTGCTCATTAGAAGAGTCACAGCTCTTCGATCTATGGACATTATCAGTGACTGCAGCTTCTGGCAGGACAGCTCTGACTGCTTCCTGCTCACCTCACACTCCTGGGCAAAGGGATCAATACAGCCCAATAAGTTGGGTACATTTCAGGTTACACCACCTGTCTTTCTTTACAAAATTTATGATTAAAAAGTTTAGATTGTCTTTATTTTCAGTCTGTTGATAGTGGCATCATGAAAATAAATAAAAGTCATTATGTCACATCATGACAGGCTAACAATACAAAGCAGATATTTGGATTTGAATCACTAAATCCCTTAATTACATATTTTGGATGTGTATGCATGTGCAGGGAAATTTGTTTTCATTATTTCTACTTTGTTTGACCTTTCTTTGCGTATACACTGACCCAGAGATTAAACAAACTCTCAAACAATAACTAGAGTCTTTTCACTGGTTTTACAGGGTGGAATGAAAATTCATAAAGGTACTGTGGTTGCTATTGTAGATATTCTATTTTTAGTGCCATCCCGTTATGCATTTACCGTGCATCAACTGTGCATTAAAGGGACGATTGTAGCATATTGTTTTCGAGCCTGGCAAAGAACTGAGCATGCATTTTAGAACAAAACACTCTCAAGTGACATACTACTAGAACTGAAGACAGAAAATGCTGTGGATGGATGGTGCTAGTGGAGCTAAAGAAGCCTGCTGAAATATCCTGCTTCAGTAGTAATGCTCAGCTTTCACTCAATTCTCTATGTTGAATTCACAGGACTATGCTCTCAATAGACATGATTTTGGGACACACTGATTGATCCAAACGTTATTTTTAGCATTACATACCGAACACATCTGCAAACACAAAATGTTAACTGAACATATCGGCACAACTTGCACATTACATTATTTTGTTTTTATATATATCCTTCGAGTGTGAGTTACCAGTTTGAACACAAAAAGCCACAGGCACAGATGCAAAATGGTAACACAGCAACTGTACAAGTTATGTGTGAGGACACAAGGCAACAGTTCTTGCTACTGTGAACACAATCTATAACACTAGCAGTCAAGAACAGCACTGGATATTCAAGTTAGCTGCAGGTTTCCTCATTTGTTCAGATAAAGAGAACTGCAGGATACAAGGTGCTTGACTATACAGTTTAGGACCACAACACACTGATCTGACACTTTAATGTGCCTTTGGCTCTTGCTGTTTTGATACATGCATTAATAGAAAGATACACAGTTCAAGTATGATAAGGCATTACAGGAATGTTTTATGCATAACCATGCATTGGGATGCAACAGAATGCTAAGCCCAGTCATCCCTTATTTAGTAAAATAAATGCAAACAGTGTTACCTGCCAAGTTGAGAAGGTACTGTTGAAGCTTCCTAACGAATGTTTCTGTATGCGCTGTGAGCCGCATGACACACAGCTACACACTGAGAGCAACACTCATTATCTATGTGACATCATACCTCCCTGTGACAGACTAAGGTACTCTGCTCACTGTTTTCTCTGCTGCAGTGCATGTGTCAGTCTCCCCTGTTTGTGTTTTTGGTGCATGTGTTAACATTTGCATGTTACTTGCATGGAATTCTTCTTTATTCCCTGCTGTATGTTTGACAGATAAGTTGTCACTGTGCCTATGTGAGCATGCACCAGTTCTCTGACCTGTTCCTTTCTTTACAGGTATACGTTTCCTGTTTTATTGATGTGCATATCAACATGTCAAGGCTGAAGCTTGTGATGTTTTATTTTTGTGTGCTCTGCAGGAACATGGGCTGTTTATGACAGTGTGTATGTGTATCTGTAAGTGGGGTCTGGACCAGGTTAGCTCTGCACTTTTGTAGCATAGTGTGAGTGATTATAACTGAGCAACTATCTGCCACCTCGCCAGGGGGTACACCAGCAACTGCCTTGCCCTCATTCCGCCAATTCACAAATGCCTAACAAAGGGATAATTTCTCCCTCGCATGATATAATCTTTTCTTTCACCCAGTGCCTCAATAGAAGCCTTTATGGCTTTTTATCACATCTTTCTTTCCCCCCCTCCCTCGCTTCCACCCTGCCTCTATCTTTATCTGTCTTTCTCACTTTGGTCATTGCTTTTCCAACTCCTCCATACTCATCTATCTCTCTCCTGACTTGCCCTCTCTGTCTCTACTTTTTTTCCAGGCATTTTCTTGGTCTACTCTTCTCTCACTCTGACCTTACTGAGGGTCTTTTTTGCACTGAAGTCACTCTTGTTACTCTTTCTCCCCTTCTCTCTCTCTCTCCCCCTCTCTAGAGAAAAATCACACACTCATCAGTTTGCCGGCTCTGTTCCTGACGAGCAGGCTCACAAGGAGAATATTAACGAGGCTCCTCAGCCAATTAACACCTAAAGCACATAACAACCTTTTATGCCAGCATACACACTTGCATGCACACACACATTCATATGTGCTACACATGCACAGACACACTATGCCACATAAACACATGCACGAAAATGTATACGTTGGTTGTCACACTCAATTCAGTGTCAACACATCCATTCATACAAGCAAAGAGGCTCATGAAAGCACACATAGGCCTCCAAGCAAAGATAGGCTATGCTATCACACACATACACACGTGCTTACATACAGACACACTGGTAGAGTGCGCTGATGAGTGTGGGCGTGGAAGGAGGGGGATGTTTATAGGAGAAGGGGAAGCAATATAGAGAGAACGTAGATACAAAGTGATGAGCACCAGTGAGGTAGAGAGGGACAGATGAAAAAGATTGTCAGAGTGAAGTTAAAGACAGATTTATGGACTGTGAAGAAAAGCATAAAAAAGGGGGGGAAATCAGTGACAGAAGGTTAATGTGGCTTGGCTACTTCTGACATGGTTCATGCTAATTTGCAGGGTTTAACAGTCAGTGGATGTACACACACACACTGGACAATGACATACACATACTTGTCTTCTACAGGACAACACAATGCATAAAACATGGTGGCAGAAAGGCCACTAGCAGTGAACCTTCGCAAACACACATACATACATATTTCTGGACACGTGGGGCAGTATACTTGCATGCATAAAACATGCAGACTGCAGGACCAGGGTGCGTGAGGGTGATAGGGAGAACAAGAGTGAATGGACAAAAAGCATATGGTAATGACCCGAATAACGAAAGATGGCCGCAAGGGGTAGAAAGTTATAGAGAGAGGGTAGAGTGTAAATGTGATAAAGTGACGTTGAGGAGGGAGAGAGAGAAACTTTCCTCATGGCCTGCTGCTTTTGGATTGAACAGCATGCAAATGAAAAATGGAGATGAAATAATTAGACGGGCTGACTAGAAGCGCTCATCTAAATATGTAAATGCACTTAATTTTACTTTGATTTGCTCCACTGCTTCCCTATCATTCTCCCACTTCTATCTTTCCCACTTTCTTTCTCCCATTCTTTCCTCTTCTCATCTGTTTCCATTCCACTTTCTCTCCGTGTTTTTCATCTCTTTTATCCCCCTCATTCTCTCATTCTGTCCCCGTCCATTGTTTTCACTCTCTCCTCTCTCTGTGCATATGAAGGTCTGAAGTTTTCAACTGTATCTTAATACAGTCCTCAGATGTAAAATGAAAAGGTTTCTGATCTCTTAAAGCATTTTTACAATCAATACCTCCTGTGTATACTGGCATGAAGCCATTTTTGGGGTGACTAAAAGTTCAGCTGAAGTAATATGATGCTTTAGCAGTCTCAGTTAGCCAAATGAATTGGGCATTTTCCAAAGTTACAGACTTTTTAGAGAAAAACTTTCCTCATTTTGTTTTATGTGCTGTTTCTTTACTGAGCCACAAGAGAGGAACACATCATGACATGCGGGTCTGCTGCCAGACCAAAAAGTTATTTGAATGAAGACAACTTGATTTTGCTAAGTCAGACTGCAGACACCTCAGCTAAGTTTCAAAATTAGTTTGGTGTTTAGACAGAGAGCACCACATTCACCACATTCACTTCAATCACCCACATCTGACTGTTTGCTCATGTTGATTCGTGTCAGACCGCCTACGTACCAACTGTACAGATGTTAACTGTAAGCTGGTTACAATCTACTTAGAGGAATAAAGGTTCTTTCCTATCATTCCTGAATCAGATTTTTAAACCTCAGTGTTCTTCTTCTTCTTCTCAATTTCACACATTTAAGGTACATGGACACAAACATGTACACAAATAAATCCTGTTGAGCACATGTGTTAAAGTGGAGGATGGCATCACTTGCTATCACTATGTAGAGAAGAAATTATTATGATTAGTAACTTCCCTAGCATAACCACAGTATGGCATATGAGTAGTCTGTGTGTGCTTATGCATATTACTGAAAATAACTTAACATCTATCTTGGAGTTTGTATAAAAGGCTGACTCTGTAATGCACCAGTAAGAAAATAAGGCACAAATAATTTTATTTATCTTGTTTTCAACCCATTCTCTTGAAGCTGCCTACATAGTTCACATCTCTACTGCCTTTTCAAAGTCCAATAATTATAGTAATAGTCCACAGATCCTGTTGTAATTAAATACATTGTGCATAATTTTTAAACATGGCTGGTTTCTGCAACTTGTAAACAAAACTGGCTGCAAAGCACTGTGAAATTAAAATCGCCCATCCTCTGATATTTCCCAGGAATTTTAATAATTGTCTTTTTAAGTGTATGTTGAGTGAACATATTATTAAATTAGATTGCACATTTTTATTTTCACTTGCATTCGTAGAGGTTTCTCTTGAAACAGAAATCTCAATTCTAATAATACTAGAGCACCTGGAAGCACAGTATAAAGAAGAAATGTGAGCACGCCTCCTCTTTCATCAGTCTGTCTTCTCTCCCCTCTATCTTCTCTTTAGTGTAACTTGTACCAAAAAGTCTTTGATTGAGACACTCAGTCATCTTGATTCTGCTTCTTTCAGTTTCATATCATTTCCTACTATTATGTCATTTTTTTATGCCTCTTTCCATTAGTCTGTCCATCTGTCCCACTCTTGTCAGAATGATATCTCAGGACCAAATGACGAGATTTTTTTCAAATTTTGTACAATCATAATCATCACTTGGACCCAAGGATAAACTTTGCAGGTTTTGGTTGAGGGTTCATATTTCTTCTGTGCTGAGAGTGCTGACCACCAAACCTAGATGTCACTACCACAGCACACTACCTCAAAGAACACTGGTTACCACAGGCTGCACAAACTTCCATTAGCCTGTTGAACACACTGAAGGATCACACCACAGTTGCATGTATGCAATCTTATCAGATAAATGATGATCATGGCAGACAAATAACTGTCTTACTAACAATTTTAATTGTTGTTTTAAAAGCCAAT
>OMLM01008315.1:0-17229 GCA_900302695.1 Helostoma temminkii
TCCCAGAGTGGGGAGCAGAACAAACTCCTCTATATCATTTCTGAAGAAGAAAAAAGTAAAGAATCAGTTTCACAGTCTAAATGTTTTTTTGAACCTATGAGTTTTTTTAAGCAAAAATTGAGTGGTATTTCCCTTTAGACTTGAAGACCAGAGTGTGGTAGTGGTGTGGCCTGCAATGAGAATACGCTGTGTGTGCAAAGATTGATTTCTGTGTGTGCGAATGTGTTTTTGTACATTTGCTGCTGTGTGTATTGTATGACTGCCTGTTAAATCAAAAGTTTGAAACTTTCATATTGGTGCCAGTATGTTTACCCATTCCAAAACTACACTTTTTTTTGTATGCCATATTTCGAGGAATATGGAAATGTTTGTCTAAAGAAAACATATTTTCTACTTCACACATTAAGCTTACAGTGGTTTAAATCTGTGTTAAAAAATAAAGCCTAGAAATAACCAACTTTAAACTTAAAGCTGCACCGATCAGTTTTTTAATATTAACAATGAATCCATCCTCTGTCAGTAATATGAAAGAAAACACTTATACTGCTAATTGTTTTGGTTTTACATCCCACAACTTTGCTGTTTTCATTTACACTAACTGCTGTCAATGACCATGTTTAAAGCTGCACTTTTACTGAAAAAGCTTTTATCAGTTCACTGTACTCTTCCTGTCTACAATGCATGGTTATTCCTTCAGGAGTTGGTGGAGACCAAAGCAGAGCTAAAATGACAACATATTGACCTACACTTGGACAAAAAGTTCCAAATACGTAATAGCTATAATTTTATACATCCCTATTTAAAATTTAGTGCTTATGACACCTGGACATGCAGTATACTGTAAAGCCTGCAGATAAAACACGAATCACTTATTAAAAAGTAACATCTTTGATGGATGGATTTTATCTCCATCTGAAACATTTCTTTTCTCAGTCGATTAAGGAACAACTGCAACATAAGGATTTATTAAACTCTTTTTAAATCTCTGTTGGACAGACTCTTAATTCTAAAAACAAGCCTGTGCCTTTTTTAGTTCCTGAAAAGTTGACAGTTCAGAGACACAAGGTTGCTCCTGATGAAAGGTTTTGGCATGGATACACTCACGCAAAGCTTTTTAAGTGAGTAAAAATGCAACGTTTCGTGCCAAGATGGCAGCGTTCACCTAATCAGATAGTAGGCAGGACCTACAGGGTAGAGATTCAGGCTGACATGTTGGCCAGGAATGTTTTTTATTGCCTTTCTGGACTTGACATGCTCCATCTACTGCAATGCCAGAGTTGCCAGCTTAGTAGAAGAATAAAATAGTTAAAGTTTTAGGAATTTTTAGAGATAAGTTCAAGCTGTGTATCATAATCATATCGTATCATATACTATATCATATCATATCCTATATGTATATACGTATTTTACTATATTTTTGTAACCTTATTTAGACAGTGTTTCTGTTTAACTTTACTGTAAAACGGCAGCTACTGTGAAGCTGCAGGAAAACTAGTGAGTCTGAGGAGGAGCAGAGTCGTTGGACAGAGGTGTAGCACTGCACAGTTCACTTGGCAGCAGGATGAACTGTGCAGTGTTGGACCTAGCAGAGGGAATCTGTTATCTGGTGTAACACAAGTGCATCGTTGAATTCCTCCTCCTGCTTTATTTTCATTGCTGCTTTACCTTATATGCCCTTTTGGTAGAGCTCAGCTGATACTGGAGTTTTGTGAGGCCAATACAAATATGAATTTTCAAACTTATAATTCTTAAGAATTACATGTGCTTGCTGGTTTCAAGGACACTCCTTGAACAGCTACTGCATCTGTTTGCATCACAGCCAAATTTACATTGTCCTATTGATGATGAGGCAATAATAAAAGTGATACGCTTACAAAATTAATTAAATTTATGAGAACCTCAGGCTTTATAGACACATTTTGCAGTTAGAGCACAAATACATTGTTCATTTGACTGCCTTATAATTCTCTGTGTCATTAGTTGAACGCCTGTAATGTGAAGCAGCAACACTGGGATTTGTCAGGTTATGATTAGGGTTAAGAAAGTGAGGCTATGATTTATGAAACGCATGTTTAAAACAGTAATGATGGATTACTTGCTACATCCCTCCCTTTGAATCTGTTGAGTGTCGACAGACAATTTGAATACACTGCGGGAAAGGCATGGTAACTACTAAATTTAAACACATTGAATGGTTATTACAGAAGAAATATGGGGTATAAATAGTATCAGAACTGGGCTTAAGATTTTTGTCTTACATTTTTTATACTGGCCTTGTCTTTTTCTCTTTGACATCTCTGTCTTCTGCTCCTGCATCGTTTTTCCAGCGTGGACCTATAATTTCTCTTGCTCTTTCACCCAGTCTTTACCTCGATTTGTTTTGCTTCTTATCAGATTTTGTCTGCGCACTCCACGCTCACTACACACACTATCACATCTCTTTTCTTTCTCTCTCACTCTTTACCCCCCCCCATTGGCCTCCACTGGCAAAATGCCACAACTTTTCCCTTAAGTGGTCCCCCCTCTGGCTGTACACACACTCACACACAGTTGCAGCCCCCCCAAACCTCCTAACCTCAGGACAACCCTTTATCATACCTTTGATCTGCACGGGGGTGTTATGACAGTTTATCTTTCCCCATGGCACGAGTGAGAGAAGTGCACTGTTAGTCTATTCCTGGCTTTGTTTTGAAAGGAGTGCTAAACTTGCCGTTCCCCTCCCTGAGTAGATAGCACACAAATGTAGGAAGCACATATCTGTGTCTTGGCCAGCTGTGCAGTTGTGTAGAAAGAAGTAAATTTTCATGCATTTGTGTGCATGTGTGTGTCTGTCTGTCTGTGCGTGAGTGTGTGTTTATACTCATTGCCGGCCTCACTTTCTCCACGTTAACAATTATGCATTTCGGGGTTTTATGATTAAAGTAAACATGATACTGTATATGTAATATGATATATTGATGTACTGTAATGTATTATGCAAGTTTGCTCATTAAAAAGATAAAATATTATCATGCATGTCTGGACTTGGTTTATTTTCCTAATTGTGGAAAAACTGTGTGTTTTTAAGATTTTTAATAATTCAGATTCCATAAAGTAAAACTATTGGTGATTCCTTGGATGAATTACAAATAAACAAAGTTGGAGACTGTTGCACTTCTTGAGTGGCTGAGATATTTTTAGTGTTTGTGCAATTCAGAACCACGTTTCCCACAAACAATGTTGCTTTATATTGCAACAGAGAAGGTTATTTCTTACCCTAATTTGTCATTGCAAAACATCTGCTCTTCTGTAATGACTAAACATGTTTGAAGTCATTTTCCTGTGCACACAGCTCATCGTTTTTACATCTACATTGTCATTGTTCTATTAAAAAAATAGTTATACCTGGATTTTATGTCCTAAAAAGACATTACTTGTTGTTTATGAAATCCTCTTGTGGGTTGCAGACTAAAAAGAAACAAGCTGTCAGGTCTGTAGCTACAACTGAGGATACTGTGGTCATGGTATTTGGGGATTTGAAGTGTACAGTTAAAGGACACATGGTGGCTATTTCATGGAGGTATTATTCCTAATATCTCTACACACACTTCTTTCAGTAATTACACTGTAGCCCCTGCAAGTAAAACACAAAAAAGCAATTGTTCTGCAAATTGCATTTTGATAATCATATTTTTAAGAGAAGAACAAACCCTGATTTTAACTTCAGTAGGAAGAACAGCACCCTCTCTCTGTTTCGTACTGCATTTAGCAGATTTTCTAACTGTGATTCTTAGGAAATGACGCAGAGGATGACAAGCTGTCTAATTTTTTTTTTATCACTTGCAGTAATATACTGTTGTCTCAGATGATATCACATCATCTGTATCAGATGATGTGATACAGATGAACTGATGCGTCTAAACCCTGAATCTATCCTGCTTGGACACCTAACCTGCAGCTACATAAGAAAGGAGATTTCTTAATAATACTTTTTTTACACGAGTCATTTTAGATGTCCTGATGTTGAAGCTATGGGATACTCAGTTATCCAAAAAAGGCCCACCAAGAACCCCTATTGTCTTTACCACAAATATACAGATTTCATTTCGAACTGGTCTTTATCACTTTGTGGACATGTCATAAATTCCAACTAAAAATGTTATGAAAATATCACTAAATTTCTGCATTTATATAATCCTGTAAGAACAGTTAGTGTGTATCTCAACAATTTGGGTTTGAGTTTTTTGATTTGAGGGCCTAAGGACAAAGGGTGTCATATGTCGTAGAGATTGCAAAGCCCCTCGAGGCAAATTTATGCTTTGTGATATTAAGCTATATAAATAAAATGCATTATAAATAGTTTCAGACAGTCATATTAATCACAGAGAATTTTCTGTTCTCTCTCTCAGAGAACAAAGTTATGCACTGAACCGGCTGAACTGAACTCTGGCGTGTCTTTCTTCCCCCACAGTCCTCAACGGGCCCCCCATGTCTGTAAAGAAGGAGCGTGAGGTGGAGCTGCTAGTCAACCGGCGAGAGCAGCGCAGCGGAGAGGTCATCTGTATTGATGACTAGACTACACGCACATACACACTCGCGCGCACACACACTGAAACCCATCTGCTGCAAAAGTATCTACAATTCCTCTCTAAGACAGTTGAGTCTCTGCCGTAAACTCTCGGCACCATTGAACCACACATCCAGTATTAAAAGTGATTGACTGACTGAGGGTGAACTTATTGACCCGCTAGTGATTGTAGTCCCTTCACACACACTTTTACACACCCTACTGGTACCCAGCTGGTACTCCCCAGGAACTTTAGTCACACACACACACACATACAGTACACACACTCGCACATATGTGCACTTGCTGTCCACGGACACACACACACACACACACACACCTGCAGCGCATACAATCCATATTGTCTCATAACTTCTTGTGACCTTTTCTTGTCTGCCTCAAACCATTATACTCCTCAAAATACGGCCTCTTCACACAGGCCTCCTCCTCCTGTAGGGATGCTTCTAACCTCACTTACACACACGCTTAGACTGACACAAAACACACCTCAATCCTAAAACCTTTAGATCTCTCAATAGACCATGTAATCTTCCTCCTCTACTCCTTAAACCCTCAACAGGAAGCTGCATGTGAAACTAAAATCATTTTTACCATTTCACTCCAACCCCATGAAGCATGCTCTACTCACTAACACTGTCTCGTGGAAAAAAATTGCTATCAAGCTGTGCCTAAAGTCATTTTAATACTCTTTTTAATTCTCCAAGAGAGGCTGAAAATCCAAATTCAGCTCCAAGCACAGCTCAGATTTTATTTGGCCTTTTTTTTCATGTTCGGTAAAAACACACACAGGACAGTATGATAATTGTATTCAGGACTTGTTCAAGTATTTGCCGCCACACCATCCCACTTGGTTCTAGTTTATGTACAGAGCTTTGAGGTATTTTGGGGGGTTTCTTCCAGAAAAGGCCTCGTGACAATGCTATTTTTCAGAAACCTCCTATGAATGTTTATAAACTTTCATAAGCAAGTCAGTGTTAATAAAACCCATCAACACTCCTCTAGACACCTACTCCTTACTTTCCCGGTCCTTTCTCAAGTTTTTCTGTTTTTATTTCTTTCTTTCTACAAAATCCTGTGATATACTTTGCATATTTAAACAGCTCATTCGTGTTCTCGTGTTTTTACTCTCGCGATTACCAGTATTGTTGTCGTCAATGTTGCCGTCGTTCTCACTGTTGCTATTTGAGAAAGAGCTTCTACCAAAAGAGACATTTTTTTGTAACAAGAAATGATGAAAAACAGTATGATACAGTATGTGCGACACACAATGCACCTTTTTGCCATGTTTGTCCTATAATTACAAGAGAAAGCAAACGAAGAAGTCAAGCTAACTTCAGAAATAGATATATTACAAGAAAACTAATTTTTCTTGCTTACATTTTAGATTTGGGGCTTGCAAATGACATAGGAAATAGGTCACATGTAATCCTCACTGTATACTCCAGTAAAAATACAATATCTGCTAAATCAAAGGCTGGAAATCCATTTTATACACCACACCATTAAAAGAACGCCTTAATAAACATAGCTGAGCAAATGTAAAGTCCTTACATTGAATTAAGAGCCTGATGTCAACCTGGATCCCAGTCAAAGTCTGCTTTAGTACGAGTTTATTTATCCCATAAACCCTGGACATTTTACACTGATCTTACACGAGTACTCATTTACAGAATCATTTTGCAACCCCTGAACTAAAATGTTGCATCAAAATCAAGCACTTAGTTCATTTTCCACGTTTACTCTTCTTTCCAGATTTTTGTGTTATTTTCTGGGTATTTTGTGTCACTGTGTATGTAGTGGTGCCGATCAAATGATGACTGGCAGTAAAAACATGTCGATGATGCATCTCCTTTTTTTCTTTCTTTTTTTTTGTTTGTAATAAAACTGAATGAAATTATTATTTGTGTGAATTATTATGAATGGATCAGATAGTAATTGTATTTCTGATCATCATTTGTAATCGTTTGTCCTGCCACATTAGCGTCTTGGCTGCAGGGACGTTAATGCCGCTGTGGTCAAGAGTAAAGTATCCCTTTAATAATCGTTTTTTCTATTTTAATTTTTGTTGAACAACCTTTGCTTACACAGTCACAATAACAGAATCATGGTAAATGTTAGAACAAATACACAAGTGAAACACATATTTAGCATGGCATGATAACTTCAGTTTTATAGTACTGCTACATCTTTTAAGGGTTTGTTTACACTGGCCACCATAAGCTATTTGTCTTAAGCATTAAGCAGCAAAACCCTAAAGCCCACAGACTCAGTAGTGGATTTGCTCTGGACTCAACCACTAACAAAATTTCAATACAAACTGACCAACACTGCTTACTATCACTTCCCCTCACTTGTGATGTTTCAGACGCTTGCAGCCACATTTAGCAAGCTTTCTGTCAGTGGAGGGCATCCTAGGTTGAAAAAGTGATTTGTCAGGCTCAAATATAGCCACTGCCCTCAGAATACAGAAGTAGGAACCACAAATTATGCTAGCTGGAATAGTGACATCAAGTTACCAGTAGAACACTCGTGAAAGCCGCCAAAGAACAAGACTGAGCAGGATAAGCATATTTGACAAGTGCGGTTACAGTGTTGTGAAAAAATATTTGCCCCCTTCCTGATTTTTTATTTTTTTTGCGTACTTGTCACACTTGATTCAGATCTTCAAACCAATGTTTATATTGCACAATGATGTTAAATGATGATTTCCTTTATTAAGAGAAAACAATCGGTACACACGATCTCAGAAAGCAATACATCATGTTGCGATCTAAAGAAATTCAAGAACTGCTGAGAAACAAAGCAATTGACGTGTATCAGTGTGGAAAGAGTTCCAAAGCCATCTCTAAGGCTTGAACCTTCCCAAGAGCGGCAGCATGGTGGTGGTAGTGTGATGGTCTGGGGCTGCTTCGGAGCTTCAGGGTCTGAACGACTTGCCAAAATTGATGGAACCATGAATTCTGAGCAGAACCAGAAAATCCTGAAGGAGAAAATTGGGCCAATAATTCATCATCTCAAGCTCAAGCACACTTTCTGCAGCAGGACAATGATCTAAAACACACCAGCACTTCTGAATGGCTCAAAAAAAGAAACAACAATAAGGTTTTGGAGTGTCCTAGTCAAAGTCCAGCAGTTGTTGCAGCCAAGAGGGGCACAACCTATTATTAGGTTTAGGGGGCAATTACTTATTCACACAGGGACAGGCAAATTTGGACAGCTTTTTTCCCTTAATAAATGAAATCATCATTTAAGAATAGCATTTTGTCTTTACTCTGGTTATCTTTGTGTAATATTAAATTTAGTTTGATGATCTGAATCATTTAGGTCCAACAAATATGAAAAAAGTAGAAAATCAGTGGGGGCAAATGAGGTGAATATGAAATTCAAAATTAGAGACTTTTAGCTTTTATTTTATGCCATATACATATGTATGCACCTCAACAGAGAAGACACCGCCTTTTATATAAGATGACCCAAACTGAACGGCAGAGGGCTCTGATGAGATTGATTTTCAAACAATAACTAGTTCTAAATGACTACTCACAGTTTTACCTTTGGTAATTTTACCTGTGAAAACTGCATTTATTGTTAAAAAGAATAAATCAACGCAAACACCATAGAACTGTCTGTGAGGGAAAAGCAAGCTACTTTAAATCAGAAAAAAGGGAAAACAATCAGAGGCGCTGTCACAGCCAGCATAGCACAGGTTGGGATGTCCTGAAAAAGAAAGAAATCACTGGTGTGCTGAGCAAGATACAGAGAATAGATCATCCAAGGAAAGTAACAGCTGATGACAGAAGCGTTGGGAGAACTGTGAAGAAACCCAAAAGCAACAGTCAGTGAAATCACCAACAGCCACCCCAGAGCAGGGGTGAAGGTATCGCCTTTCGAACAAGACTTAGTGAGCAGAAACACAGAGGCCATACCACCACATGCAAACCCCTCATCATTAGTAAGACTCTAAACACGAGGTTGGAGTTTGCGTAAAGTACAGAGATGAGCCACGACTACATGAGACTGTTGTTAGTCCCTAAACAGACCTCACAGCTCAGCTGCAGCTCTTGACCGTTCTGCTCTGTGTTTAGAGAGTGGTGTGAAAACGCTGTTGTAGCTGTAGAAGAACTTTTAATCACCGTTACTCTGTCCCCTTATGTCTACACTCCATACTGATGTACTGCTTTCAAATGAGTGACAGAGAGGAGAGAGATCTGATACATCTGCAAGCAAGATGACCTTCAGCCGCATTTCTTGGTGGGTTCAGGCTTTGTCCACTCTCGTATTCTGAAAAATTATATGAATAGAAAAGACACATTTTGTTTATGTAGCCTCTGGGGCAGGTGGAAACAGGGTCGTGCTCAGGCCAAAACCAGAATAGTAAAATGCACTTTTATCCCATATTTCAGGTTTTATTCAGATCCTTCGTGTAAATAAAAGCCTATAGATTGGCTGTAGACTGTGAAATGTAACTTTTGTTTATTTTATTCTAAATGCCCCAGGCCTAGAGCCTGTACCCTCAATATATTAGTAAAGATGTTCAGGCACTAAAAGGACATTATGTGTTACAGCACTGTGGAAAGAGGAAACTGTGAATGAGAACAATCAGTCATCACCGATAAATAAAACTTGACGTTTACATAAATAAATACAAAATAGAGGACAGTAACCTTCAAAGGCTAAAATTAAGCTAGTCAGTCTGCTCTGATGACTGTGAATTGAATTCCTGCATAGATGCAGGAAGATGATGTGGGAGGCTGATAGCGTGCACACAGACATGAAACAACAACCTTGAGGAGCAGATGGTTCATGAATCATGATGACTAAAGGTAAAAAGTCTTACTCCTCTGTTATTCAGAGCAGATTGATGCCACACTGTACACTATTTACTGTTATCCCAGCTTTGTGATTTCTAGTGGAAGAGTATGAAGATTATGTCAACGTCTATTATGCGCACACTGACAGGTTAATTTAAGATAAAATATTGACCGTCTCGGGTGAAGGCCTTTCTGAACAGTACATTCTTTTTACATTTATGTTTATCTGTTTCAGCTGAAGAGAAACTCACAGACAGTGCTGTGGTTTCCTGTGAACAAAAAGTTAAGGGAGAATGTAATTTCACCAGCTCGTGGCCTGAAATATGCACAATTGAAATATTGAGTCTGCTGATTAATATAATAGTCACCCCCCTTTTAGCTGCTATGTTCACTAGCTAGTCACTGATTTTTCTGTCTGTCTTTTGGTGCTGAGCAGGTAATGTCGGTGGTTTAAAATAGCTGTCTGAAAACCTCTGAACTCTGATGGCAATACGGAGACAGAACTGTTTCTCACCATAAAACCAGATTAGTTGGCTTAAAGATACTAAAAGGGGGAAATTCAGAGGGATAGTTGTGTGTGTCATTTTGAGCAACTTATTTTATTCAGAGACATTTTATCACATTTTGACAACTTACTTGAATTTTTGCATTTTCATCTGTATTTTTGAAGACAAAAGCTGCTTTGTTTCAAGGGTTTTTATTAAACGGATTTTTAAAAGCTGTGTTAAAAGTATAACTTTTCAAACCAAACAAAAAGTTTGAAGCATTTATGACAAATAAAAATAAACTTACAGGCAATGCATACATCATCATTTTAAAGAGAACTTCTTCACATGACTTCACAAGATTTTCCGAGGTGGTAATAAACTTTGACATTTAGCAAAAAAAGGAATTGGGCAGGGAAGTGTGTGTGTGTGTGCTGTGGGGAAGGACAAAGGCATGTTTTTCCTCAAACACTTTCAGCTATGTGGTTCAGGTTCAGATTCAGGAAGTGAAAATTTAGATTGCTGCTGGTGTGGGTGTCTGTGTGCAGTGGACACTCATGGGAGCTAATGTGTGTGTGTGTGTGGTTTGATTGGTGCTGATGGGGAAATCTGAGCTTCACGGGAATGCGGGGGCGATAGAGTGGATGACTGAGATCCAAACGGGAAGAGGAAAACGTTAAGGAAATCAAGCAGGATATATGCCTAATGTCTACACTTTTCCCATGTCATAACATGAATGTTTGGCTCCAATTTAAAAACTCTATGTTTGCTGCAGTAAAGTGCTGAAGAGAAACCAATGTGGTCCATCCACAAAAACTACTTATAAACAAGAGTGGGAGTGCTGAAAGCCACTGCTAGAAATACACACTGTTTGTATTGAAGGGAATATTACAGAAAGCAGCAGAAGCATATGAAAGAATGGAAGGAGATCATTTTTTAGAAAGAGATCAAAATAATAAACTGTATAATGTGACATGTAATGTGAGTAACAATGCCAACAAACAAAAGCATCACATAATTTTAGAAACCGAATAATGAATGAGCTGAAGTTGCTATATTGCTTTTGGGCGTTAACTATTGTACTTATGTGGACATTGAGTCATGGCAACTGGACTTCTTTCTGTTATGTCGAAACATTTCACTACATATCCAAGTAGCTTCACGAGTCCTGAAGTTAAGGTTGTCACAACATTTCTTATTTGTCAGAAGCCAAAGAGCCAGAACTTTCTAGGTTTTGTCTGAGGTTATCAAGATGTTTATATGTAACCTGGAACGACACCACTGAAAATGAATCTTTTGTACTTGTTGGCTATTTTCCATGCTTGTTCTGCAGAGCTGTGATTCGGTGTCATAGCTACAGCTCATTTGGAGTTAAGTCAAACCTAACTTCTGGCTTTTACCAAAGTAACAACGTTAGCAGTGTTTACCATCTTACTTTTACATGTTAACATTTGCTTGTCATCTGAGGCTTAAAGTAATGTTGTTGCTGTGATATTCAGCAACTGAACAAGTTGTAATGTCAGCACTCTATACTGTAGCAGTCCTGCGAGGCTTCACTTAGGCACACTGGCGCTACAGACTAATATTAGCATACTACTGTAGCATGCTCACTCCGACAGAGCAAACATGATTATGTTTAGCCGGGCCATCTTAGTTTAGAGCGTTAGCATGCTAACAGTTTCTAATTAGCACTAAACACAAAGTACAGCTGGTGTTGAATGTCATTAATCTTATATTTGGTGGACAGTAGGCTTTGGCAGGAAGTAGTATATAGTATATTAGCTGGAAATTATATATTGGCAGAAACAAAGAGGAAAAGAGCAAAAGCAAATACAAACATTACAAAAACACAAATTTCTGAAAAAACTTTATATTAAGGCTGTGTCTGAAATCACTCCCTATTCACTAGTGCACTACGTAGCGTATTCACCGTTTTGTAGTGGTGCGTTGAGCGAGAATTCCCACACTCTATACAGCGCACTGAAAGTATCCCACAATGCAAAACAGCTGATTATTGAGTGGAATACTTGCCGTACATTACATAGGAAGTACTGAATAAGTCAATAGGGAGTGATTTAAGGCACCATCTTGACCAAATGTCAGTAGTCTATAACCTTTGTCTGCAGCAAGGTGCCTCTAAGTATCTGGTTTGACTAATTCAAAATTTTATCTGCTGGTGGAGTTAGTCATCAAAAACTGTTCATTCTGAAGGGACCGTGAATGAATGAATCTAATTCTACCCAATGGTAGTCAAGTTATTTTACTTTAAAGTGTAATTTGTCTACATAAATACAATTATTTCTTGCCGTTTTGCTATACTCTGACTATATGTAAAGCTGTATACATCTATACCTTGCACAGACTTTTCAAAATTAAAGCCATGTATACTATACATAAAAACACCCTAGTATAAAATTCAACCTTAAAAGAGAGCACAAATTCACATCCACGTTATTTAAAATGTTCCACTTTCTTTGCCAGCGTGTGACTTGATATGCACGTATATAAAATGACGTATACACAGAGTATCTAAAAAAAAAGCTTGCAGCTATTTCGCACTCACACAACAGGTTGCATTGTAAAGAACATGAAATCAGTATAAAACCAAATAATCTGAGTCATTACATTTCACACACAGATGCTATATTGTATAAAATATTAATGCTGACTCACATAGGCTTTTATAGTGTCGTGATATGACACTTGCAGATGTGCTCTCAGCTTCTTGAGGCACCCGGTGATATAAAAGTGGAAGGTGCATGCACAGCTTTACTGTCAGTCAGATAAAGAGAGTGTAAGCACAATTTATTACATTATAAGAAGGCTAGGATGAACATCCAAGTATTTTTCTTTTAATATGAAGCCCTTTAGCTACAGAACAGCTTCCATCACATCTGTTCTCCCGGCAGACATTCACTGAGGCCTTTCGTCCCCATTGAGTCTTGGTTTTAATCCAAAGTCTGTTTCGGGTCCAAGCAGCATCACTGTCCAGGAAAAAATTCCACAACAACTTCCACAAATGTCAGGTTTGTCTTTGGAAAGAGGCTGTAGCACGATATGATGCCCTCAACTGCTTATGACTGTTTTACCGTGTAGAAAAAAACGTTGTCCTTATAAAAACATGCTCTGATGATACTCAGATGAGTTTGTGTCTTTAAAAGTTTCCAGTCCGGATTCAATGAGCTCTACGCTTCAGTTGACTTTAAAGATGCTGAAGACGTGAGGCGAGGCAGAGGGATTGCCCACAGTGTGAAGTCTGAAGGACGCGCCTGTGACGGCCTTCAGCTCTGTGCCTTTGTCCAGTCGCAGCAGACCAGACACCTGGCAGGACTTCACAAAGTGAAAGGCATGAGGGCCGGCAGAGGGGGTCGTTGCGTAGCCCTCTATGCACTGCAGCTTCTGAGGCCTCTGGCCACCGGTCACCACATCCAGCTTCACGTATTGAGTCTGCTGATCATTGAACAACACCTGAGAAAACACAGAGGAAGAAGAAGATCATGCCAAAGCCTATTCTCTGAGATTATATTTATAGACAGATTTCAGTTATATACTATGTAAAATAACCAGGCTGTCACAGGATTTACAAGCTCCCACTTTTTCTTTTTTCCTTTTGACTTTTTTTCCAGACCCCTGTCAACTTGACAAGATGAAGGTTTACAAAACACCTTATATCACCTCTCAAAAAACATGACGCATATGGCTACATTATGGCTTAAATCCCGAATAAACTGAGGCTATTTGTAGATGTTAACATCTTTCACATCAAGACTGTAGTTGATTGACTCTGGTTGCAAATATGAAATTGAACATTATTTTTAAAATAAATTTAATTTCACCTGTGCAAAGTTTATTCTGGATCTGCTTACTGTTTAAAAAGTAATAACACTGGAGTTTCACTTACATTTCTTAAAATCTTGTAAAAAGTCTTAATTGAACATAATTATAATATAATTTAAATTATGAGTAAATAAAGCTAATAGATGTGGCAGGTTTTCAATAGATACATAATTCACAGTTTTAAACTTTGGATGGAAACCCAAAGCTAGCTGTAAGTATTAAGTAAAGTGACCTATGTTGACCTTCAGCTGTCAAGACAGATCCATTACACAGAGTCCATCTGCTAAATGTTACAGGTATGATGACATATTAGTCTCTTGGAAACAGCAGAATAAGATCAGAAGATTTACACATTAGTTCCTTCTGAAGCTGTTAGACCAAACTTCTTAGCCAACAGTTGCAGACAAAGGACAACATCAGGTTTTATTCAGTCACCTTTACATCTGCCTGATGAATATGGATAGAATTTCACTTGCCTTTTAGCTGTGTTTTCATCTCCTGGTACATGAAATTTTAACTCTTTTACTGGTAAAAGTTCCACCAACTAGCTGCTAACCTTCACCTTTAGCCATCTGCTTCTGAGCAGACCGCACACAGTTGGTTTACTGTTGTTTGTTTTGCAGAGAACAACAACGTTTTAATAGAAAACTCATCCCAGGAAGCAGCATGTTTGGAGACAGTTATCTGATAAACTACAATTCCCAGCACAAACTCACCTGGCAGAACAGGAAGTAGACGCCTGCCTTCTCCACAGTGAAGGTACCTTCCTCTTTGTTGTACGTCACCGCTTTACTCATATTCAGTGTCCTCTCTTCCCAGCCCTTTATCACACCATGTTCTCCCACTGACACACACACACACACACACACACACACACACACACACACACACACACACACACACACACACACACACACACAGTAAATCTATAGTTCATCTAATAGACCAGTCATTCACAAATCATCCTTCACTTTTATGACTCTTACCTTGCTGAGAGGAAACTTTGGTAACTGGTGGAAAGTAAAAGAGACATTGAAAGAATAAGAAAAGGGAAAAGTCAATTAAGATTTTATGAGCGCAATCTTATAAGCGTATAACATTGAAACCACTTAAGCAGATGCTACACGAGACGGCTATAACAGATCTGCCAAGCCACTTACTCTCAAAATGAGACGCCGCTTTTTTTCCGTTTCCATTTCCATTCCTCCCTCGAAACGTGCCCCCTTCGGAAGTCAAAGAAAGGCAGAATATGAGTGTGAATGGCAAAGAAAATAACATCTGTGGTTTCTTTGATAAAACAATCATTCCCTTCTGTATCTGTCTAACAATGTGGTGTGTTAATTTGCAGCCATTTAGCTTCAACCTGTCTCGTTTTAACACGGTTAGCAGATGGGAAAAGGATTTCCTTTCACATGGTTCAACATATTCCCTCAGTCTGTTCTTTTTAGTCAGAAGCATGCACTGCTTTTATTTTATTTTATTTTTTTAAACCGTGGGGACTAATCTTAGTGCCAGCTGGCTTCAGTCATCTAAAAAAGAAAAGGGAAGAACAGAGTGGTGATGAAGTGATGTATATGGGGAGGGGGACAAAAAAAATACAAGACGGACAGTGGAAGATGGTTGATAAAGTAGTAAATATAGCCTGAGAGACGAAGCGAAAGGAAAAAAAAAAAAAGAGAGAGAAATGACGTGTCAGAAAAGTCTTTGGCTGCTCTGTGACCCAAAAGAGATGATCACAGAGTGAAGCAACAGCTTCGACCTATGCCCTGATAAATACAATAAATGAGACATAACACCAAAAAGCCAGAGCTGAGGAACGCCTGCTCTTGTTACTCACTGCAGTCTGGCCTATTGGGAGTGAGTTCAAACACAGATACAACTTGAATACTTATGTATGAAGTGTATACTTTATCAGTACACAGCAGCCAAACACCAGGCTCATGTGGTTATACAGCAAGTCTCTGCTAAAATAACTCCCAGGTGGGTGACCCTGTAGATTCAGGATTTGCTATGGTTAAGCATACAGCCTCAGGCTGGACAGATTTTCCTGACCTAAGCTGTCAGTCACCAGCACAGAACATAACTACAGTGTCCTGCTGAAATGCTGCATGGTGGTGGACAACTTTCCACAAACTGGAAAAGCTCTCTGGGATTTTTTCCATTGATAGCCATGACTATTTAATATGTTTTGGAAAACAAAATGTCATTTACTAAAGAGAAAGGCCAATACCTGCAGGATAGCAACATAGATATTTTGGCGAGACTCGCAGTTCTCTAAAAGAATCCTTTTGTGAAATTAGGATATTTCTTCCTCAACCCTCTGCTGAATTCCAGGACAAAACACTCTCAGACAAAATGTGAACAATCAAATGATTCTGCTATAAATAATAAGAGGTCATCAAATATCTTTTATGACAAATCGCTGCTATGTCAGTCATGAGCTCAGGGGGGGGAAGACATCAATTTCATTGCCCAAAAGCGTGCGACTAAATCTCGCTCCTGCGCCAGCTGGTTTTCTGGGCTTCGAAGCAGTTCTGGTCAGACCTGTAATTTCTGAAACAGGCATCCAGCTGCCTACTTCTTCCTGTGTCAACTTTTAGCATCGGGCAGTGCCTGTGGCCCACTCGACCTGACCAAAGTGGCATGTGGGCCAAGACTGGCCAACGTTTGTGTTAAATGTTCTTCCCAAAAAAACAAGTGCAGTTGGTAAGTATATTGCCTCTGTGGTGATTTGGACAGCTGAGAAACGCTAAACCTCTATATACCGGTGGTGTTGAAGTCTAAGAAAATGCAGATTTGGAAAAATTTTGATTTGCAGTACCATCTCGCTTGACTCTCTTCCCCACCAGCAGCTCTCTCTTCTCCAGAATGAGCTGGACAATGGCCTTCCTCTGTGTATTGACCTGGTGAAAGACAGAAAAAAAAGGACTAGTAACAAATCTAATAACTTTATTTTGAGTTTTTGCTGGCTCAGATCCCACACAGCCACAGATGGCTTCTTCCAGCCAGCCAGCCAGCCAGCCACATAAACAGGCATGTCTCTTCCAGTACCCTTCCCTGCTGCCATGCTAGCTTTAGAATAGGCCTACCACTTCCTCAGAGACTGGTTGCGACACCTAATGCATGTTTTTAGTGCTTTGCATTCCTCACATGTCTTTACTCCCTTTTTGAGATAGAAATGAGTTTTGTCAAGCCAGCAAAGTTTTAAATCCTTGGCTGGGGGCCCACTGAATCACTGAAGGAGGCCTATATGAAGTCAGCGAGAAGCAGCTCAGGGAAAGTATGTTTAAATTTACTGCTACTGTGGAAATGGAGGCAGTGAGTTTCTCTTCTAGCTCCAGACGTTCACTCACTGGCTCTCATCAGCAGTTGGCAAACGGTCAAATGGACACAACTGGGCCCCTTGGGAAAGGCTCCAGCATCAACACTCCACGTGTCCAATTTTGGGGTGTTTGTGTGTCTGGGTGTGCGTGTGTGAGGAAGAAACTGTGTGTGTGTGTGTGTGTGTGTGTGTGTGTGCAGGTCTGTC
>OMLM01008316.1:0-11491 GCA_900302695.1 Helostoma temminkii
GCCTGCCTGTTGCTTGTTGTTGTTGTTGTTGTTATTGGTTGTGTGATCTGCTTTTCTTTACTCTTTATCTTTCTTTCCACTCACCCCAACCGGCTGAGGCAGAGGGCCGCCCACCTTGAGCCTGGTTCTGCTGGAGGTTTCTTCCTTTCTTAAAAAGGGAGTTTTTCCTCTCCACCGCTGCCTAGTGCTTGCTCAAAGGGGGATTTCTTGGGTTTTCCTTATCATTTAGTTGTATTGTAAGGTCTTAAACCTTACATTGTAAAGTGCCTTGAGATGACTTTTGTTGTGATTTGGCGCTATATAAATAAAGTTGCATTGAATTGAATTGAATTAATGACGAGCCTCTTAAAGCACTTCATGATGATGGGATTAAATGCAACAGGACGGTAATCATTGGGGCAGGACACAGATGTTTTCTATGGCACGGGGACGATGGTCGTTGTCTTGAAGCATTGTGGGACAACAGTGGTGCTCAGAGAGATGTTAAAGATGTTGGTGAAAACATCTGCCAGTTGGTCTGCACATTCTCTGAGCACTCTGCCAGAAATACTGTCTGGTCCCACAGTTTTCCATGGGTCGACTCTGCTTAGCGCTTTCCTCACGTCAGCAGTGGAGAGAAAAAGAATCTGGTCATTGGAAGGAGGTGTGGTCTTTCTCACTGTCACGTTGTTCTGTGCTTCGAAACAGGCGTAGAAGCTGTTCAGCACATCTGGAAGTGAGCCATGATGGCTTGGATGCCCTGCCACATGCGCCGTGTGTCGCCGATGTCCGTGAAGTGTTAGTGAATGCTCCGGGGCGTGTGCATGCTTTGCTTCTCTAATGGCTTGTGACAGTTTGGCCCTCGCTGTTCTTAGGGCCGCTTTGTCGCCTGCTCTGAATTCTTGAGTCTTGGGTCTTGGACAAGGCAAGTCTTGGGTCTTCAGTAGGGCATACACCTCTCCAGTTATCCACGGCTTCTGGTTGAGGTGTGAGATGATTTTCTTAGAGACTGCAGTTTTCTTTTTGAATTCCCATAGAGGATAACTTGTGGGTTTGAAAAGAGGAGAACAATTGGTCAAAGACTGACTTTAAAGTGGGCTCTGAGGCAAGCATTGACACAGCTGCAGCTGTCTTTGGACCACTGTGGCCTGTCTGTCTGACTGACAAGTTTGTTTCTTGCATAGCCCACTTATATCTCTTTGTACAAGGATTTTCAGCTCTGCTTCTAAATGCCATCTTTTAGAGTTAGCAGAGGGTTTGCCACCATATTTACCTTTCGGGTCCGGATCTAACACAAACTTTTTCTTCCTTTTCTGAGGTTTTGAATTCCCCAAAAACTGGCAAGGAGGCACACTTCCTTGTTTGACCCTGTTGTGCTGGTGGGGAGGTTGCCTGCGTCTTTGGGGCCCTCCTCTATGGTTTTTGTATAGGTCCGTGACACCTCCCAGGACTCTGGAGCTGCCTTCAGGTCCTCATTTAGCCTTAGTACCTCATATATGCGTTTCCCATGCTACTTGTGCATATCTCCTGATTTCCTGCATGGTATATCTACCTGTTCTGCAGTTCAAGGTCACATCGTAATGAATGTTGTAATGGTGATTATGCAGGAAGAGGGACTTAAACGCATGGTCTTCTTCCAACCCTGGTGCTTTGCGCCAGTGGAAGGTAATATTCTAAAATATTCTTTTGGAGGTTCATTTCTTCTGTGAAAGATGTTGAATACTCCAAATGTGGCAGACGCTGGGTCAATGTATGGGAAGTACACTTCCCTTAAAAGTTGCCCCAGTAAAGAGTGCAACGTTTCCATAAATATATGGATATGTGGTCTTTCAAATTAACTTCAGCTTTTCGCAAGATGAGGCACCAATTGTTGACTCCTGGTTGTTGGGGGCGAAACGTTCAATATCCTTTGGATGGGATTCAGGCTCCCACGGGTCCCTATAACAAGTGGGCACTCTGCTCAGCTGTTGACGCATGGACTGATGTGTATACTCTTCATCTCCTAGCAGGGGTCAGAACCTGCCAACATCACTGTGGAAGTGAGAGTAGGGTTCCCTAGGGTTCCAAGTGTGATTTCTCCTCTCCTCGTTGTATGAGGTGGAGTAATCAAAGTTTGGGGTGCGTTTCTGCATGCTGGAGTATTCATGTCCCTGAACTGGACCACTGGAATCTGTCATGAGAGACAGGTTTTCTAACTCAACTGCCCTGGTCTGTCTAGCTCCCAATCATGGAATCTGGGTTAGGCGGAGTGGCATATAGCGGAGTAGATGGGATGCTGGGTGTCCTCTTTTGCTTGGGACCTCTCCAGGTCTGGGTGTTGCTGGTTCATCCGTTCCTCTGAGGACAGATCCAGTTTGACTCACCTGGAGAAGAGGACCGTTTCGGTGTTTGACCCAGGATTGGTAAGCTCTTGTCTCCTCGGACTGGCTGCCATTCTATCCTGGTCATCCAGGTATTGTTTCTTCTCTTAACCCTGCTTGGTAGCTTGGAGCTGTGATTACAGGACATTGTTGTCCTGTTGCAAACTCTCAATTTCTTCTTGGAGTTTTGCAAGCTCCCTTTTCATAACCCTAACCTTGTGTTTCAGGTGGGTGTTGCTGCTCAGCCTGGGGTAGCTGCCTTTGAGTGACATAAGCTGCTCTACGTGCTCTGCAGCTTCTAACTGTGCTTTGTAGTGGCCCAGTAGGGCTAGCTGGCCAAACACTTGAGGGATAGTGCGTGGTTCACCAGTTGGCCAATTAATGTAAATAATCAGCTTCTCTATTCTTGCTTGGCAACTATAGCCCTTTAAGTTGCCTTAATCTCTTGCTGAAAGCTTAATGAGACGTGCAAATGTATCTTGCAGGTCTGGGTCTTCCCATTCTAGGTCATTTTCTAGCACCCATTACCATAGAGTTTTCAAACCTCACAAAATTATGCTATTGCATAATTGCACAATTGCACAGGTGACCCTTTAGCCTGTGGCTTACTACATAACACGCTAGTTATATGTTTAGTTACTTCTTACTACATTGTCAAAATGCAAGTAACTACTTTCTGTTATGCTAGTACCCTAGCTTAACATTTGGATTTTAGCAGTGGATGCTAAAAAAAACAACACAGCTACAACAATCATAGTCTCTGACCCGCTATAGCTTCTTTAGCAGCTAATGCTGAAGACAAACAACGATGTAGCTTCTCTAACAGGTATTGTTAAAAATTATTGTTAAAAATTTACAGCACTGTAGCCTAATCAGCAGCTAGTGCTAGTAGCAAGCAACGCTGTAGCTTATTTAGCAGCTAAGGCTAAAACAAACAGCACTGCGGCTTCTATAGTGGCTAATGCTAAGAAACTTAGCAGCACTGTAGCCTACTTAGCAGCTAGTGCCAGTACCAGCAGGACTGTATGTTACTTAGCAGCTAAGGGTAAAAACAACAACGCTGTAGCTTCCTTAGCAGTCAGTACAAGTAGCAACAGGACTGCAGCTTACCTAGCAACTAAGGCTAAACCTAGCAGCTAAGGCTAGAAAAGAAAATGGCACTGCTTATCAACTAGTGCTAAACACAAACAACCTTTGTCTCTGCCACACACTGTTGCAACCCTCAAGGACTGAGTCTGGATTATTGTATACAAGTATTGCAACACAGCTGGATTTATACGGCCTCACATGGGGCCCCAATTATGTTGGGGAACATAGGCCTCACTCGAACACCAATTATGTTGGGGAACACACACCAAACACGTTATCTAGCTTCTATCTCTGCTTCAGACAAGCTGGAGCCACAGTCTGCTTGAGACAGCGTACCATCAACATGCGGCAGGGGAGTGATTGAGCCACGGGAGGTTCAGAATGGGGTGAAGATCGCCATCCTTCTTAGGGATAAGAAAATAACAAGATGAAAAGCCCCCTTGCGTGTACCCCAGGGGCACCCTGCAGATAGTCCCCTTCCGTGGTAGATTGGAAACCTCCTCCCAAAGGACCAGAGCATGCTGAATTTCTGAGACTGATGTGGGGGCGTTGTACTGGACACTGGCAGCCCGTGGCGAAATTGGAGACAATAGCCTTGGGTCATGGTGATCATGGCAACCCAGGGGTTCACCCACAGAGCCCCCCATGCCAGAGCAACAGAGGCCGGGGGAGAGAGGGTGTCAGGAAGGTGGAGGGACCATGGAGGGAGCGGGGGCTTCAGTCAGTACACAAGTTAGCAGCTAATGCTGAAGACAAACAACGATGTAGCTTCTCTAACAGGTATTGTTAAAAATTATTGTTAAAGATTTACAGCACTGTAGCTTAATCAGCAGCTAGTGCTAGTAGCAAGCAACCTCACCCCTGTTTTCCACCAGAAACTCTGGTACTCTCTGTGGATTTTTGTGCATTTTACCAAATAGTTATGTTTTTAGCATCCTACACCCCAACTCGAAAAGTCAAAAACAAGTTTTGTTTGTTATTTTATACTGTCCTCCTGTCCTTTATTCTGAGTTCTTAACTGATTTCTCTTTTTATCTGATTTAGTTCTTAGTATAGATAAAGTAATTATAATGAGTGACTTTAACATCCATGTAGATGTTGATAATTCCCCCAGCACTGCTTTTAATTCATTATTAGACTCAATTGTTTTTATCCAAAATGTAAATAAACCCTTTCCCGGTTTAATCACACCCTCAGTCTCATTCTGACATACAGCATTGAAATTGAACAATTAACAGTATTTCCCCAAAACCCTCTTATATCTGACCATTTTTTAATAATATTTTAATTTACCTTAATTGCCTTTACAGCACCTAGGAATAAATCCCACTACAGTAGATGTCTGTCTGAAAAAGCTGTTACAAAATTTAAGGAAATTATTTCATCATGTCTCACTCTAGTGCCATGTACCAGCACAGAGGAGAGGAACTTTTTGAACTTTACCCCAATACAACTGGATTATCTTGTTAATAATACTGCAGCTTCACTGCGTAAAGTACTTTATATGGTTGCCCCACTGAAAAAGAAGGTAGTGAATTGGACGAGGATATCTCCATGGTTCAATTCATAAATCCATACCCTAAAGCAGGCATCACGAAAGCTGGAAAGGAGATGGCATTACACTAATTTAGATGAATCTTTATTAGTCTGGAAAGACAGTTTAATAATATATAAAAAGCCCTTCGTAAGCCTAGATCTACATATTATGCATCATTAATAGAGGGGAAAAAAACCCTATGTTTCTTTTCAGCACTGTATCAATGCTGACAAAGAGTCATAGTTCTGTTGGGTCCTGTGATGGACTGGCGACCTGTCCAGGGTGTACCCCTGCTGACTAGACTGCTCAAAGAAGTGTTACCTTTAATCAGCATGTCTGTGTTAAATCAGATTAATTTATCTTTACAAACAGGCTATGTACCATAGGCCTTAAAACTTGCTGTAGTTAAACCCATGCTCAAAAAACCATTGGGATTTTAGCCAATTGTAGACCAATATCCCCTTTATTTCTAAAATCCTTGAAAAAGTAATTGCTAAGCAATTATGTGGCCACCTGCTCAGAAATAATCTGTATGAATATTTTCATTCATACAAAGGCTTGTTATTTCATGCATACAAAGGCTAGTTATGGAGTCCCACAGGGTTCTGTACTTGGACAGATACCTTTCACATTATACATGTCTACCTCAGGCAGCATTATTAGGAAACACTCAATAACTTTCCATTACTATACAGTTGACAATCGGCTATATTTAGCCATGAAACCAATGAAATAAAGACTTAAATTTCAAGACCATTTAACAAACATAAAGGCCTGGATGTCCTGTAATGTTCTACTACTTAATTCAGACAAGACAGAGGTTATTCTATTTGGGACCAATATTTTCTTCTTTGTCCGTGTCAGTTCTTTTGAATCTTTTGATGGATTTGACAAATGACCAGTTAGGGTAGCCACATGTTTTGAGTGACTTCTTGATATGTTTACGTTCCTTCTCTTTCCCCTCTGTCCTGGAAAGCACACTTTCTGCCCGGTAGTGTAGGGTGAGAGTCATTACTGCGTAACGAGTAAATACTCATAAAGCCCAGTTGCTACTGAACAGAACCTTTGAGGTAACTATGACCTGGATGACTGAGAACCTTCACAGATACATAGTATAGTATAGTATAGTATAGTATAGGATGATGATTTTCATCCTATATATATTTACATATATAACTATGTTTCAATAATTGTAATGTAGGTTTTGGTCCCTCTTCCATGTCAACAACTTTTTATGGGTGCAAGAGGTGGAAATGACTACTATGAACATATTAAGTTCCAATAAAAGTCTGTTTTATGTAGAGTTGAACAACGTTTTAGCAGTTTTTTTTCATATAAACTTACCAAACTTTACTTTCTGAAAGAATTATTTAATGTCCTCTGTGGTGGACATAAGGACTGTGTTTACTGTTTTCATGACATTGAGTGATTTTGAGGAGACAAGTATAATTATCAACTTCAACTCATAAATCTTACACATACAGTACAGTGTGTTAATGTGCCTTCTAAAGAGATTACAAAGAAGAATTATGTTCTCAGTAGAAAAAGGAAATAAATACAACACTGAGAAATAAAGAAAATAGAAATATATATTTCAAGAGGCAAAGACTGCAAATGTATCACTTTAGACTTTATATGAAATGCTAAAATAAATAAATAAGTACTTAATGTAATGGGCAAAACTGGGGATAATTTGACTAGTGGTAATAAAGAGTATTTCTGTATTCTTCATGAGTGTTTCTATTTACATATATAACTATGTTTTTCAACTGGCAAACATTTAATTATTCTTAATCAAGATGGGAATCATTGTTTTCAAACATTTGTGTCGTAGGAGATGTCAGTGTTAAAATAGTATAGTTAAATTATTCATTGTAGTTATTGCAAGTAGCATTCTTTAACTGAAGAACATGTTTAACAGTTATATAATGAAATAACATGCTGTGCGTGTGTGTGTGCACGTGTGTATGTGTTTGTTTATCAGTGTAATTTTCTTTACATGTCAATTACTTACAGTTATATGAGTTACAACAACAAAGTAAGAGTTACAACATCTAAATCATGACACATTTAACAAGAAAACCTAGAAAGAAAAAAGGAGATTAAAGAGTTAAAACTGACGTTCTGATATACTGAAGTAGGCATTTTAAATTGTCTTCATTAGAAGAGCAAAATGACAGTTTAACAGATGGCTATTGTTTCACTTAATGTTACTATTGTATATTTAATGCAAACAATGTTTAAACACCCACAACAAACTTATTCTTAAGAATAATAACTTTACAGTTCAGCTTGACTCTCCTCAAGAACTGTTATCTGCCTCTCCAGGAGTTTCAGTTTCTGTTCATATTTGTCAATTTCTGCAGCTTCTTCCTCTTGCTTCTTAAGGATGTAAGTCCTGGCTGACTCCATGAAGGGCTTCACGACTTGCATGGGTTCCAACCATGACAAAAAGCCAGGCATGGTTTTCATGACTACTGCAGTCAACCGATCAATTAAGTTCACAGCATCATCCATGAGCTTTAAAATAAAGTCACTGTCCAACCTGTGGTGTGCCTGAGAAGGACAAACCACTTTTCATTTCATTCTTCTTCTTATAAACATATGTTGCTAACTATGACATGGAGTGTCCATACTACTACAAGATGAAGAGTGACTGACTCACCTTCCTTATCTCTGCTACACGTTGTAGCTTCTGTAAATCTGTTCTGAGTTTATCCTACAGAAGACAAAAATTATTGCATTTAAGACGTGGTGTAACATGATACAACACAACTGAAGGAAAATGGAAGAATAGTTCCTTGTGATTACTTTAAATGGTTGAGAATTAACTCTTTGTTGTTATTATTATTTCAAAACAGATTAACAAAAAAAATACCACTTCTGTCTTGGCAATCAGTGAACTTGAGAAGGAAACCAGACACAGCAAAGTAAAGATGTAGATCAGGCCCTTAGAGGTTCTGGCCCTGGACAAAGCAGTTGCTGCTGCTGGCACTGACATCACTGTTGTATTGAAAAGCATCAGTAAGCTTAAACAAATCTAATACAGTATAAATTATAAATGCACCATGAAACAGTAAATTCTCAAACTGCCACTAGTTTCTGCATTCAGAATAGTATATTAAAATGTGCCTACAAAATAGTTTTCTTATAGAACGATGTTTCTGATCTCACCTGCTGCTGATGATGAGCTCTTGTACAAGATGAATAACCGAAAGAACAAAATGCTTCATATACTCCTGGTGTCACCACCCCAGCTCTCCTAGTTGTGTTTGTGTGGGGGTGGGTGTTTTTGTTGGTATGTAGCTTGTACAAACTGTGCAGTTTAGTTTTACTGGAAGCTAAGTATTATATAACAATTGTACAACAAACAAAAGTAAACATATTACAGTGAGTTGTAAATGTGAAACTGATGGAGGCCATGGAAGAATTTGATGTAATCACGTGATTTCTGATAAACTGCGATTGTGCTGTGGACAAATTATGGAAACATAATAGCTATAGTTTTATATAGTTTATAGTGCATCTCAAGAAATTAGAATATCATCAAAAAGTAGATGTATTTCAGTAATTCAATTCAAAACTTTAAATTGTGTAATATATAGATACATTACATACAAAGTACACACAATTTTTTTTTTTTTTTTGATTATTATGCAAATGAAAAGCCAAAATTCAGTGTCTGAGAAAATTAACATATTACATAGGACCAATAAAAAAAGGAAATGTATCTCAAACATTTCAGATTACATTTATACCTTGTGTAAAACCTTTTTTCATAATTAAAATTTGCATCAAAGAGTGACAATTTTACATGTTTATATACTCAATAATAAACACGTTAAAATGAACGGTCCAAGACTAAAAAGATTAATCATACTATAATTTTAAGCCACTTGCAGTCACACGTTTATCAACAATACATCTTGGTTATAGCAGGAGTTGTCATCTTTATATGTAATTCATATAGTGTGAAAGGTCACAGCCTTAAATTATCATATTTACAAAGATTAGCTTGGTGTTAGGAGCAGAATTGTGGGCAATTAAAGTGTCTGTGTTTTATTTCACTGGCTATTGTGCCAGTTATTGTTGTGCATTTGACAAAAAAATCACATTTTAGACACAAAAGATAAACTTAGTTCTGTCCTGACAGACATTTCTGAATAAACTGGAGGTTGATTTATTGAATTGCTCACACTTCAACTCTTGATTAATTCAACCCTGGAATGGACAAATTGCACAAATTCCTCAGATGTCTCAGCTATAACTGACGGTAGGTATTTCCTGTAAAATAAAAGTTTTTTCTGTGAAAAGGAATTTAAAGAGTCCACCACAGACAACGTAGGTAGAAAAGAGATAAAGTGAATGTACACCCATTCTAGCGAAGTACATGCCCCAAACAAACACAGTGGAGGAGGGGGAGGTGACACCAGGTGTATATAAAGCATGTTGTGATAGGTTAGTCTGAATTGTTTTGTTTATCATCTGTACAATAATTCACCTTCCTGTCGCGTAGCAGGTAAGATAATTATTGTTTGATCATGATCATTTTATATATTACCCTAATTATTAAATTCCAGAAACATTTCAGCTTCACAGTATGTGAAGAAAGTACCGTATTTCAAGTATTTTTTGTATTATAGGCCACAGGAGAACACTGATACACTACCATAACCTGTTGCTGCTGAGCTAAAATGAAAGAATATGCTTTGCTATCCCAATTGTTAACATGTAGACTGGAATAAGTTGACAATTAAGAAATCTGAGTTTTACCTATGTATGATGCCAGTGGCAGGAATAAGAATTAAGAAATGACATAGAGACATAAAGTGTTGAAATTATATTTGTTAACACTAACAGCAAGTCTTTCTAAACTCAAAAGTAATGAGGTAGAACATCCACAGGTTAACAGTCTAAAATACTAAAGGGACTGAGTCACCTGTCTGACATGAACAAATGTGCTGAGCACTAAGCTCTCAAGTCAGTAAGCAAGTATCGGCAGCAGCAGGGTTGTGTTTGCACAGGTTTGTAGTATATGTTACACTTGGTTGCTGAACTTACACAACGTTTTCCTCACTACAGTGATGGCAGCAGCAGCTTTTTCTATGAGCAAAGGAGTGGCTGGTATCAGGACACCCAAAGGCCTGTTCTTCGTCTTCGCACTGCTGGGTCTGGTTTGGCTTGCAAGTTCACTGAGCGTCAACGACCAACTGGTAAATAAATGTTTGAATAGTAACCTCATTTTGCGATACACTCTACACACAATTACAAAATAATTTTTATCAATAAATACAATGGCTGTCAACTTCAATCAAGTCAAGCCAACACTTTATAATTGTAGAAAAAAATCAAGGAAAACCTTCGGGAGGCAGAAGGAGAAGCAGAGAGACAGAAGGTGAGTCTTCATGTGTCTCTGATCTTCACTGAAAGAGTCTGCTTTGTGTAGATACTAGCCAAAAAATAATTATGATTAAAATTATTATTTAATCTTAACTTGTGAAACACAGAACTGTAATGAATGACAGTGTATGTACTGCATATGTAATGGAGAAAATGTAATGTGTGCTAAAGAATGACATAAATACATAGTTTTATTTTTCCCATCAGGCAAACTACAAGTCTAAAATGTCATTGGCTTCAGGGATTTTAAATCAAAAAGTGAATGAACCAATGATGTTACTTTTGGAGAGACAATCACATGGGTATCCATCACTGCTGGATTTAATTAAGCTTGTGAAGCGCATCATGGTGAATTGTAAGACGTACTTAAAAAAGAAGGAGGAGCTCATTTCTGCAGAAGTCAAGGATGCTGAATAGAAGCTGGACGTAATTATGAACTTCATAAGAATCCAAGAGAAGCATCGAGCCAAATTGTAACAGCTTCAGTCAAACAGTGTCTCTGTGTAGTTCAAGTTTAAGGTTTCTGCCCATTATACAGTAACAGTCCAAATATTGCAACACATTTGTACAAGAAATACATTATTACCACTTAGTGTTTTTACTAATACAAATATAATTAAATACTATTACTGCTAGTTTGATTGAAGATCGTGGAAGACCATTTTGGTTTATAAATCTTCATTTACAGATTTTCTCAGTTTAGAATCAATGTTTTTACAAAATATTTAGTCAAATATGATAAAGTAGCAGAGTAGCAAAGTTTTAAATAATGTGCAACAGTCCTTTCCTATCGGGTCTTAAATGAGTCTATAGTTTATTTACAGTTTTTTTATTTTTCATCCAGGGGGTTAAGGGGTTTTTAGGGTTTTGCCTTTATGCTGTTCAACACCACAATGGTCTTGAAATAAAAAAAAGTCAACATGTGATCAAAGTGTAAACTTTCAGCTTTATTTTAAGAGGTCTCCCAAAAACATGGCATTTGCTGTTTAGTAATTAAAGACATTTTAAATAATAGCTCCATTTGCAGACTGTATTTGTTTAAATTTTTTTTTATTTGTTTATAAATTAATTGTGTTGGATGTTAAATGGTGAATTTAATAAACATCAAACATAGTACTTTGTAGTC